>JACBWW010000006.1:43024598-43041510 GCA_020086605.1 Lanius collurio | reverse complement strand
TTATCTTTTTTCTTCTAATTTTTTTCCTTTTCCTTTTCCTTTTCTTTTTCCTTTTCCTTCTTTTCCCATTTTTGTTTTCATTGTTCATTTGTCCTTTTTTGTTTTTCTTTTCTTTTTTCCTTTTTCCCTTTAATTTTTCCTTTTTCTTTTTCCTTTCTCTTTTTTCCTCCTTTTTATTTTCCCTTTTTCTTTTCTTTTTTATTAACCTCCACACATGCACAGTGTGGGTCTAGTAGTAAAGCTTGGGTGCTTTTGGGGGCACCTGGGAGGTAGGGAGCTGCCAAGGTGTGCATGCAGGGGTTTATTTCACAGGAACTGGGTGCTGAATCAGTAACCTAAATCTAAAAGTTTAGCAATCATTACCTCTCCTACTGCTTCTTTGGGTCAAAGCTGTTACCATTTTCACCAGCAGGAGACAATGATTCACCATTTTTCATGGGATTTTCATAAAACAGAACTGGTTAATTGTCACCAGTGTGACAATTAACAAACTAGAGCTGGGGCTTTCCATTAGCATTTAAGCCCCAGGGAAAGCAAGTGGATGTTGGGCAAACAACCCTCTTTTGCTTTGCAGACTGCAAAGAAAGTTTTTACCTAGAGTGTGGCTGTATCCATCCATTAATAGAAGTGGAGGCAGCTGGAAGATATTTTCTGGATTGCATTTCCTAAGTGACCTAGTTATTAGACTTAAATGTTTGGAAAATCATCTTCTTGCTAATTTTTAGAAATACCTTTGGGGTGCTGTAAGAAATTCATTAGCATGTCAGAAAGATAACTGACTGGAAAATAAGGCTTTATTGTAATCTGTTGCACCATGTAACCTCTAAAACTTGAAGGCCTCTCCAAATCTACCAGGAAGTCCTTGCAGGATTTATGAAGAGTGTTGATGGAGTTGGGACACAGAATCATAAAATTGTTTAGGTTGGAAAAGCCCTACAAGATCATCACATTCAAGTATTCCCCCAGCATTGACAAGCCCACCACTAACCCATGTCCCCAAATGCCACTTCCACACAGCTTTTAAATCCCTCCAGGGATCATGACTCCAATACTGCCCTGGGCAGCCTGTGCCAGGGCTGAACAACACTTTGTGGGAAGAAATTTCTTGTGATATACAACCTTAACCTCTCATTGTGCAACTTGAGTCTATTTTTTTGGTCTTATTGCTTGTTACCTGGGAGAAAAGACTGACCCCCGCCACCTCCCTACAGTGTATTTTCATGCAGTTGTAGAGAGTGATAAGGTCTGCCCTGAGCCTCGGAAGATTTACATCAGTCTTAAAAGCTACCATGGGCAGCATGGGTGAGACTCCCTGCACCCAGACTTTAGCTACACCTGTCCCTGTTTTCACATGTAAGTCAGAAGGAGTGACTCTCACTCAAGGAGTCCTGCAATACCTTGCAGAAGCCCGAAATCTGTTGCAAACCTTCACAGACTTGCTCTAGATAAACCATAACTCTGCCATTGAGAGCAAGATATCACACAGGTACTGAACTCAACTGGATTTCAACCAACCACACAGACACAAAAAAGGCATATTCTGTTACTAATGCCCTAGGACCACCCATGCACCCCTCAGTAGGATTTAATTTATAATTTTGTTTTGTATGTGTATCTCCTTGCTCTCTCTTCTTCCATTCACTCCACAGGAGAAGACCCTCCATGAATGAATGACTCAGGATAACATTAAAAATCTGCAGATCCAGGACCCAGCTGTAAACTCTCTTGGAGCAGAGGGCCATGCACCTTCATTTAAAAATCTCTACAGCAATGTGCCAAGTCATGGCACTCTCCAAATATTTAATAATATTATACAATTATGTGTATTGTGGAGTGTGGTATTATGGTTTTATCAGCGAGTTTCAAGATAGTGTGTTCTATGAATGAGCGACAAAAGCTATCATCCCCCTCAGGGGTTGGGGTAGCATTTCACCCAGCATTAGTGTGTGTGTTCTTCATGTGGAAGACATAGGAGCCATGGATAAATGCCCCCAAGCAATTTTTTGAAAATTATTTAGCTGGGACTGATGGCTGGAAGGTGCAGAGCATGTGACAGGATGCCATTCCTACATTTTAAACAAGTATTCTGGCCATCTTGAGGCACAGGCTCCAGCTACAAATATAAATAGCCTTGAGCTAGTGGCCATTTACTGTCCCAAAGCACAACTGGAATGGAAAACTAAGCTCCATTACCCATACTCTGCATCAGGAAACATCTCTCTTAAATCCCCCAAGCCCTGCATTGACTTTAGTAAGTGGGGGTTTTTTTGGTAAGAAATTGTGTATAATAAATTAAAGGTCAGTGACCAGGTTTGTGCTCTTGGCCCTATTTATTTACTAGTTTAAGCAGACACAAGTTTTTCACTGGGTCTCTAAGTAGGTCTCTTTCAATTTCAAGCATTGATAGGGACTTTTTTTTAAAGGCTCTGCCACCTACTAAAAATAAGTCAAATTGTTATCATATGAACTTTGAATATTCACCCACATACTTTATTTTCTGACAGGGAGAACAAGCAAAGACTGATGCTAAAATAATTTGTGAAATGCTGAAGAGTAGGAGCATATATGAAAAAGTATGGACTCAGAAAGTGAAGTTCTTACAAATTAAATCAAGAGTAGGGAACATAATTGAGAAGTCATTCCTTTGGACTGCCTCATAGCAAGCATTGATATTGCTGAGGAACAAATACACTGGTACAAGACTAATCTGTACAGCATCCAGGAAGAAGTTCCACATCTCTGGGAGGAGGAAGGTAGCTTCTGATACATGATTTTTTTTTTTTTTTAACATGAGGTTGTTCTGAAGCCAGGCAATGGGTTAATAAAAGAATACACCTTGGCAGGGACCCAGAGGGGACTGGGATGCCAAGGAGCATCCCTGCAGAAGCAGAGGAGAGATTTGTGAGCATCTATCACAGCCACACCTCATTGTGCATGGAGGGCAGTGCAACTCTGGCTGTGCCTCAGCAATGTCGTTCAGCTCTAAGATAAATAACACAAAGGAGGTTTTGTCCCAAGATGTTGCAGTCAGGCAAAAACTCTGTGGTTCTTCTTGTAGTGCCCAAACTCTACAGATGGAAGCCAGACCCTACAGAAGCCATATGCAAACTGCCTTGTACCTATAGCACGGACAGCTTTACAAGGGGATGAGGCCACTCTATCCTTCCTCTGGCATTGCAAGGCCACCTCTGTAAATCAGCAAGATTGCAGCAACCTGAGATTTCTCCTCCACCAGACATCTTGCAGAAAATTATAGCCTTTTCCAGGGTGAAATGCAAGCCTGAAGAGTTATTCTGCCTTTATTTTCCTCCTGCCCTTAAATAGCAGACATATTTGTGCACTAGCATCCCAATTACCTGCCTGTAAAGTTGTAGTCACAATCCATTTTCCCTAAATTTCAGTGGGTTTTGTCTCCCTTGCCTTGTCTTTAATATCATCACTCATCACCTGTGCTGTAGGAGTGTCCAGTCTGTGCCCAGTCCAAGCCACAGCAGTGACTAGTTTTTGTCCCACTTTACCAGCCCAGCTTCCATCACCAGCCAGAGGAATATCAAAGCAGTTTCTTGACCTTTATGCCTTTTGGCTGGAGACCACTCAAGCCTGACCTTCCAGCCCTAGGACTGACCAGAAAAGGCTTCTCTTCCAGACCAAAGTTCCCACATGTACCCCAACACTGCCTTTTAAAGGCTAATAAAAAAACAGCTGTTAACTCCTCTCTCCAAAGTTGAATGCTTCCTTCAGGGTGGAGGAGTGCTTTCTCTTCCCTGAAGAAGCCCAATAACCCCTCCTTTGCTGCAGTGCTGGAGCTGGAGTCCTCCTTGTGGGGATGCTTAGCTGTAGGTGCATAATTAATAGAAGTGATTTGCAAGAGTGGAGAGAATGACACCAACTGGAAAGGATAAAATGCCTAAATAGTCTTTTTGGAATAGGAGGAATAATATAAAATGTTCAGAGGGATGTGTTTCATTATGGTCCCTGCTTTGCAGCTGCTGGCTGAGAGTAGAAACATCTCATCTGTAAGCAAGATATTTGTTAGACAATCCCGTTCTTGCCCAATTTTATTCTAGTCCCTGCTCCCAGCATTCATTCTGACTCTGTGATGTGAAGCAGGGATCAGGAGAAAGATGTGCCAGGTTTTGCTCTGAGTCAGTGGTTCTTAGGACGATCTCATGCAAGGCAGCATGAGGGACAGGTTATCCAAACGGCTTTTGGAGAGGTTTTCAGACAAGACTGGCTTCCAAAAAAGAGGGTGGACTTTTTGCAAGGCTCAAGGCAGCAATCCCTGCTACTATATCTCCTGAGCAGATATTCCAATGCTTCCAATAATTCAAAAATAAGATTTCTGTAGCTTAAGTGAGAGTTGAGCATCTCTTCAAATGCATATGTGACCAAAGGAGCTGAACATTTCTGAACAACCAGACACAATTTTCTCTACTGAAAGGACATTCTTCTCCCAAGTAACAAGCAATAGAACAAGAGGAAATGCCCTCACCTTGTGCCAGAGGAAGTTTAGATTGGAGATTAAGAAAAATTTCTTCCTCAGAGTGGTTGCCACGCCCCAGAACAGTCTGCCCAAGGCAGTGTTGTAGTCCCCATTGCTGGAGGGATTTAATAGATGTATGGATGTGGCACTAGAGGACATGAGTTAGTGGTGCGCTTGGCAGTGCTGGGGAAACAGTTGGACTTCATGGTCTTACAGATCTTTTCCAACCCAAATGATTTGGTGATTTCTCGGTTCTATGACACATTTTTAGACTAGGCAAAGCAAAGCAAGACTGAGATGGGCCATGGGTCCCTTTGGTTGCGGTCCACAGCCTTGAGCAGAGAATATACAATCCCCAGACTGAAGAAGGATCTCAAAGCAAGCTACAGTGCCCCAGCTCAGCCAAGTATTTCTGTTTGCAATTGTGAAAAAAGCTGCTTTTGGATGGAAATTTAGGACATCTAGGAAATCAATGGTATGATCACCTTATGACCTAACTTGACAAGAGCTGGCAAAGTAGCAGAGAAGGTAGCTAAGAAGGTACCACTCTTTGAAACTTAGACTGGAACCATTTGGACAAGGAAAACTTCTCCTATATATACCCTAGGCTATGTAATCATAAACCATAGACAACATAAGACTTTTATGCTTTTACCTGAAATCTTCCTTATTTTTCACAGGAGTCAATTCATACATCTGTCTCAATCCTTTCCTGACTGTGAAAGATAAATTTTGAAGCAAATCTGTGCAGCTCAAGTGAGATTTACTTTTCAAGCATCCATATTCCATTTAGTCCTGATAGTACTCTAGGTGCCAGCTTCTCCCAGCTGGGACAAAACCATGGATATCCAGAGTTCCTCATCTGCTTGCACTTCTGGGAGACCAGCACACAAAAACCTGGTCTCTGATTTATGTAGGCATTCTTTAAAGACATAATTAAGACATTCCTGAGATATTCAGCTGGAGTTATCTTCCTTTTCAATTGGTTTCATTAAAGAATGATCTTTAAGGGGATGCTATGAAAACTTTTCATTCTTTCCTAGAAGCACCCAAGCTTGGCTAAACTGCCAGGAAAACACCAGAGATTAATCCTTTTTGTTGACAGCAGTGATTTTTTTCCCTGAGTGATTTCTCTGTAATCCTGATGTGATTTCTCTCTGATTCCACCTTATGGTTCTGTTAGGTTTTCTGTTTACCTACAAACACCTGATTACAGACTTTGGTTTGTCTTCCATAATGGGGTATGTTCATCATAAAAACATTGTGAAGTAGATGCTGAGCAAAGTAGAGCACTTTTAAAGTTGTAATATGGATTCATGGCCTGACTCAGCACTGAGTTACTTGAATTTTACTCTAGAGCCATTTCAAAGATTAAGGCCAGCACAAAAGCTTTTGTTCATTTTGCTGCCTGGTATAATCACTCTTGAAAAACAAAGGCTACTACGTATCACTTTTTCACTTAATTGCATGGAATCTACAGAACAAATATTCATGAAGATATTTTATGTAAGGAACTCTGTGAGGTAAATGTTAATGGAGCTTGTTCTTTCCTTAGCCAAATACAAGGTGCGTTTGAAAGCCGTATGTCACTTTGTTCACAGAGTCAAGTGCTGTCAGCATGAGTACAGGAAGTTTATTAAGGTGAAATAATGGGGGAAATAAATGGGATCTTGTTTGAACCACCTTACTCAGACATGTCCCCACAGCCCACCAGTGCTGATGGACATGGAAGCTGAGCTGCAATGGGGAGTGGACACAAAAGCCTGAAGACAGCACACAAAATTGGCTCTTCTGATCCCATGTCCATCCCTTGACCCCACCAACCCCTGGGAGCTGGGTTAAGCAGAAGTCTGGCTATCTCACAGGATGTGCTTGACAGGGTGGTCATACTGGTATGACCTAGCTGGGGTTATAATGCTGCTTCATCAGCTCACAGAGGCTTGGGACATGAGTCCTACAGTGGACAACCCACCCCACCTGCCCAACACGCTGTTTTCCCTGGAAGAGAAGGTTGTTATAGTAAATTCAATAAGGAATAATACAACCAAACAGCATACCACCCTCAGAGTAAAAAAATTCTTGAAAATATCTGATCTAAATCTACCCTCTTTCAGTTTAAAAGAGTTTTCCCTGCTCCTACCACTACCTGCCTGTGTTAAAAATCAATCTTAATCTCTTTTATAAGCCCCTTTAAGTACAAAAAGACAAGAGCGACATGTACCCAGAGCCGTCTCTTCTCCAGGCTGAACACCTCCAGCCTGTCTCCAGAACCTGCAACGCTTGGAGCATCTTCATGGCTTCCTCTGGACTCATGCCAGCAGCTTCTCATCCTTCTGATGTTGGGGTCTCTGGATCTGGAGGCAGCTCTGCAGGCGGGATCTCACCAGAGCTGAGCAGAGGAGCAGAATCACCTTCCTTGAACTGCTAGTAAACAGTATTTAAACATGGACAGAAAGGCATCAGGCCTCTGTGAATTACTCCGATCTTCAGGATTGGTATAGCTGCCTAATCCGACAGAGCCACAGCTAGCACATGAGTGCGTGTATGCTGTAACAGTCACAGCTGGGTAGGACCACTCTGCCTATAAACTCAAGAAGTTCAGATGTCATCCCAAAGGACGCATTCACACAGAGGCTGAGGGCTCTGTGCTGTAACCATTTTGGGATATATTCCCTGTCCCTCTCCAGACAGGAGATCTAACCCAGTGCTTTCTTCTTTTCTTTTCTTTCAGTGTCTGAATCTAGTCCCTGATTGGCTCAGGGGAAAAGCTCTACTAATATCAACAGGACATGATCAGCTGTGAAAAGCCACAGCCTTGATAAACTACAATAATTCATATTCACTGAGGAGCTGCTTCTCCTTCTCACTGCTCTTTTATCCCTCCCACAGCTGTGATAACAGTACAACTTTTGCTATAACAACCCAGAACTTGCTGCTTCCATGTGAAAACACAACAGCTTTAGTTACTGTGACTCATCCTAATACTCTGTGGGACAACTCCTATATTTTTACACTTTTTAAACATTTTGTACTCCCCTGTTCTTCTGTCTTCTGCTCTTTTTTCCTTCAGCACAAAAGTGCATGCAATGCTCTTTGGTTGTCATTTCATTTTCTTTCTTGTTTTGGTGGTCTGGTGGTTGTTTTTTTTAAACTGGAGAAGGCGAGCCAGGGAAGGAGCATATCAGAGCACATTAAAGCAGACACTGTAATGGCAAGCCAGCAGAGATACTGCTGGCAGAGATATATGTGGCAGAGAGCATCTCTGAATAAACAATAATAATAAAATTAAAATAATAAAAGTAAAAGCAGCAGAAAGCTTCCTTTCATTCAACCAGGCAAAAAAAAGTAAAATTTTGGCAAGAAATAATCTGAGAAAGTGCCTGAAGAGCTGGAATTAGGTTCTGTATCATACAGAAGAGCCAAAAAATGTGTTTGGCCACAAACAGCATGTGATGCATCGCAAAATGCTTCACAAGGAGATATTTAAAGGGTGGGATGATTGGCGTGGAGAGGAAAAGGCGGGGGGGCATTGCTGTGGGAGGAATATCTTTAGCCTTCAAACAACAGCCACTAAAACATCCCAAATTCTCTGCCTCCCCAGAGGTGACATGGGTTGAAAGTTTCGTGCAGGATAGCTTTTGATGGATAATATAACCTCATTTAAAATTAATTTTAACTATTCCTTTCATAGTGAGAAGGAAAAGCCCACAGATAGGGCCTGATGCAGGGATGTCAGTAGGCTTTGAATTAACGGGGATTGGACCCATGGGGTAAGAGACAGTGCTCCCATCTAGCCATACATAAAGTGACTTCCACTAATGTTTGTATTTCCTTTAATTTATTTAACCAAGAAGGTCAGCAGAGACCCATAGGTCTCTGTATTAAGAATGAACTGGCGAAGACAGCAGCAGATAAAACTTGCACTAGTGTAAGTCAAAGCATCCATAAGTCATACCATGCTCAAGAAACCATGGGTGAGGCAATAAAATGTGACCATTTTTGATTTATTGTCTCATTCTTGGCTCTCACTTTCTGCTGGTGCCAAACGTAATTTCTCCTTTGTCTTTTTAAGAGATTCTGGAGACAATGGACTGAACTTGTGGCAAACCCAGGGTCTAGAGTGGCAGTTCAGGAGCTGGGATTTGCAAGCAACTCACAAATGTTTTGCACCCCTTTATGGCCAGATAATAACAAGGATGAAAACCAGAAGCTTTACTACTACTTTTCTTACTTAATGCTGGAAAAGGCTGCACCTCCACCTTATTAGACTCACATTATGAAAAATTATTGCAGTCCAGCATTGTTCTGCTCTATATAATTTGAGTTTTTCCATATATAGACAGCTGTCTATCCTGGAAATGTATGTGCTTAATTTTTCCCATCTCAGGGTGCAAAGAGTCATGGCGAGACCTGCAGAGGGGCTGGTTCAACATCTCACCTTCCCTAGCATGGGGCTGCAGAGACATTGTGAATGCGGTTTTCACCAGGGTGAATATTTAATACTTGAAAGATCATCTTGGCAAGTAGCCCTTTTCCCATCCAGTCATGGAACCCACCTCCTCAGGCCTTTTGAGCATACCACATGCACCTCTTCCACTTCCCTTCCCTTCCCAAACTTTCCCATCCCAAACTTTCCCTTCCCTTTTCCCCACAGGACAGTACCAGTTTACTACTGTGTTACAGTGATGTTGTTCCTGCTACTACAATCATGACTCTGTCATGATTTGTATCACAAACATCAGACTGGATTTTTGGGGGGAAATGAGGGTGGGGGTTTGTGGTTTTTATTTTCTTTTTCTTGGGTCAATAATTTAGCCCAGCATGATCATAAAAAGTCATGCTGGGCTAAAATTCAGCTGCCAGGTCTTGGTTGGATACTAAATCTGATTTAACCCTGAGGATGCTGAACTGCTTTCAGGCAGATGACAGTTTTGGGGTGCTGAGCATGCCAATGTGTGGGAGATGAGTCCTTAGGGGCAGCAAGAAGGGGTGGCCCCACTTCAATTTGGGGTATCTGGGAGCCAAAATGCACAGAAAATCCAGCTGGGCAATGCCACATCCCAACTGCCATGGTCTCCTCATCTTCTGTTGGACTACAGGCTCATATCCTTTATTCTTTTGATTGACATCTTTATTCCACATCCTCATGGGTATTTTATGCTTCATCTCTTCGTCTTCACACTGAATTTCTCAGTGCATTTAATACATACATCCGTATAAAACCTCACATTCATTAAGTTTTACCAGATGTTTGTCACTCAAAAGCATCTTGTACCCCTTATTCTCCATTTCACGGAATCAGGTCTTTAATCAGTCCTTGTTTCCTAAGCCCCACTCAAGAGAGATTGAGTTTTCCCAGAAAGACCACTTAGGTTCAAGTTGTTTTTAGATCTGACAATAGCTGCAACCCATCAGAAACTACTGGTCTCAGAAAACCTGGGGCCAAACTCATCCAATCAGTAGTTCCTATGTTCCACCAGATCAGAAAGCCTTTCAGTTGTCTCCTCCAAGAGAAACTAAGGTGACAACTCAGTAGAATCATAGAGTCATTTAGGCCAAAAAAGAGCTTCAGGAACATTGAATCCAACCATTAAACAGCCAGTCCAACCAGCACTGCCACTAACCCATCTCCCCAAAATGCCACATCTACACAGCTTTTAAATCCCTCCAGGGATGGGGACTCTACCACTGCCCTGGACAGCCCGTGTCAGGGCTTCAGAGCCCTTCTGGGGAAGAAATTTTCCCTCTTATCCAATTTAAACCTCCCCTGGCAAAACTTGAGGATGTTTTTTCCTATCTATTGCTTGTTCCCTGGGAGCAGAGTCCCCAGCTGGCTCCCCCTTCCTGTAAGAGAGGTGTAGAGAGTGCTAAGTTGCCCCAGGAGCCTTCTTTTATCCAGGCAGAGGCTCCCCAGCTCCCTTAACTGCCTTTCATAGGACTCATGCTGTAGATCCTGAGCACAGCACAGACACAGCCGACTCGTGGACAAGGATTTTCTGGGGAGAAAAAATATCTACCATGAGGACACACTGCATCAAGGAAAGCAGAACAGGAACGGCTGATGTATCAGCTGCCCACAGATTCCTCATCTCTGAAATGCTAAAGAGAAAAGGCCTGATGAAAGGGAGTGACACTGTCTTGCAGTTATGGTGGGATGGAGCAAGCACAATTCCAGTTCAACCTACCTTCTTTATATACCTTCTCTAGGCTGGAAATAAACCCTTTCTGATTTGGTGTCTCCCTGTATCTAAATTTTTATCCCAACACAATTGTTTATAATTAAACACACAGGTTTAAATACAGCTAAATCAGTGTGGGGTGGAATCTGATGGCTGCAGGTGAGCTTTTCTTCCATGGATGCTGCTGCTTCTCTGGGACAGTCTGTAGGTCATGGCACTCATGCATCTCTGCCTGTAAAAGCTGATGGTGTCGATACTTTCAAGCTCCAAAGAACATAAAAGATGGCTCAATGCCTAGGTTGCTACAAGGGACTACTAGGAAAGCATCCAGTGCCCAATCCATCCCCAATTCAATTTGGAGAAAAGGATGCTCCCTTCTAGACCTGCTTATCTCTCCCTTTGCCTGGGATGGAAGGGGTGGAGGAGAAGGGGAAAACACACTTAATTAAAGCAGTGCAGCACAAAACCTAGGCACACATGTTCTCATCTGGAAAGCAAGTGTAATAGCACTTCCCTAGCCCGTGGAGACACAGTGAAAGGCTGTTAAAGACTTTTGCATCGATCAGATTCTTCAGCCATGAAGGTCCTCCTGAGAGCTTAAAATTGATGGGATGAGGTATCGTGACTGTACAAAACTCTAATCTATCAAAGCAATAATCTATGGAAGAAAGACATTTTACAACACAGTTACACAGCAGATGGTGAGTTATGATGTATTCCACCAATTGTATGCAGGAAAACATTATTAATAAAATATGCTGACATGACAGATTAATAGCTCAGAACTGCAATCCAGGAGAGGTTAGACTCGCCTATGCTTCCTCTGGGGTTCTTAACAATAAGGAATTAAATAAATATTACAAACTGAAGATTAAGTGCAAGTAATATTAAAGAAAGGCTTTGGCCTGAATGGAGACTGTAAACTGTTATCATGGGACTCAATGTTTATTATGCTGCAGTGACACCACTGTAACACTGCACCGTTTACAGATAAAGCATGGCTCCTGCTGCTCATGCTGCCAACCCACCCCAGGATCTGCGAAGCCAGATGTGCTCCTTCAGCTATGGCATCCCCTCTGTTAGCATCCTGGGCCTGATCCTTCTCATCCTTTACGTATCATTGTTATCACTCCCATCCCGAAAAAAACCTAAAAAATGATCAGAAAGGTGGTGGTTTATTTACTTGTTTGTTTGCTTGTTTAAAACTTTTTGGAAGTGAACACAAAATCTTTCTGGAGCTTATCACTGCTAAATAATTTGTTGTGAGGCACACGATTTCACCTCATGTCCATATTCCTCTGACATTCCTGTTTGGATTCCAACAGAACCTAGGTAAAGGAACAGGGGTTATTCACACCAGATAATTCAAAGCGCTTAGAGTAATTTTCAAAGATGGTTTGGAACTTCCATAGTCAATGGAGGGAGACAAGATGCTCCAAAGCGCAATTGGGAGCCCTGAAGCTGAGCCCAGAACTGGCATTTTGGTTGGAAGCTGCTGTGTTTTAGTTGATGGCTGGTCCCACCCAACCCTAACCATGAAACCTTGCCCACAAAAGGTTTGATTTGCCTCACCCTTCCTCAGCGTTCAAGGAAGTGGATGCCTAATTTAGCTGGCTCTCCTTCCTCTGAAGGTGATGGACAGTGCAGACCCTACCAAACCACTGCTCTGCAGGAGCCTGGAATAAACCTTTCCCATTTCAGACTAGCATAATCACCAGCACTGCAGGAGAATTCTGGAAAAATTGAACTTCTGTTTTGGAAAAAAGCAAAAGAGAAAAGGAAGAAAGGAAGGAAAAAGGCCAAGAGTGGGGGAAAAAAAGAGAAGGGAAAAAAACAAGAAAAGAGAAACAGAGAGAGATGGAGAGGGAAAGGGAGAGGAGAGAAAGACGGAAAGCATGTAGAAAGCTTTGTTCTTTATTACATAAAATTTAAAACATCACGCCGGTAACAATATATTGGTCTCATTACACAAAGACAGTAAAGTCCAGCTAGCTCGTTATTGCACCAATAAAGAGCATGATTTGTCAATAAATTAAGGCAGTCACTGATCCATAGTCTAGATTTCCTGCTTCAAATGAAATTGTAAAATACAATTATTAAATTTGGTGCAAAACAGAGCAAATGTGCAAACCATGCCAAGCAAAAAGTATACTCCTCCTCTTGCTACTGTCACATGAAGCCAGACATCCTTTGTCAGAACACCCCAAACCACCTACAGCCATTGTGAAGAGAAATCCCATTTTTTAAGCTGTATGGAAAGTCTTTGCTCATGATTTTATGTGTAACTTTTTTGGCAACTTAGAAAAAGAGGCACAGAGGGCCTTGATTGAAAACTGATGACACAATCTCTCCCTGCTTTTAGCATTTTGGCACGCAGCACAAAAGCATTTCTGAAATCTCTCCAGTATCTAGAACTGTACCTGGAATCCTTTTAGGACTAATGTTAAAAGTGTATGTTAGGCTAGAGGTAGGTCTACTCAGGGGAGTGAACATCAAATGAGTTCCCACCTTTCTACAAGGGAACAATAGAAAGACAAGAGTCTTGTATTTTTTGCCTCTGGTGGGAAAAAAATCTTGAGAAAGTACCTTCAACTTAATCTCAAACTAATTTATTTGGTGTTTTCTCAAAGAGCCTTAAAAATGTTTGCAATCTCCTAAGATGACTACAGGTCTTGTTTAGTCAGTTCCTAACCCCACCACCGAGCCCTGGTCTTCTAGGAACAAATGTCAAAGAAGATGTTTGAAAAAAAAAAAATACATGTGGTCTCTGCTTAGAAGTCTTAAGGCTATCTGGATCGTAAATCTGTTTGGGGGTGTGCGACAATGCTTATTTACTCCCAATTGATTGTTTTATTTGTGGGAACTTTTCAGCCAAGTTAGAAAGTCCGAAAGTTCCGACTGTAGTAAATCCATAATGTACCTTTATGTAACAGCTGAAGGTACTCATTAAAACTTATCCTCAGAAAAAAAGACATAAGAGACATTCATTCAAACAAATTGGGGTTGTTGTGGTTTGACATAACTAAGCGTCAAGCATCTAAAATATCAATTATTTTCTAAGGAAAACAAAATAAGAAAATATTGAGGAAAACTAGATAGCTGCGAGGCAAAAAAATAGGTTCACACTTAAACAGTTGCAGTACCAGGAGAAAATGTTTATTACTAACAGAATTAAAGTTAAAAGATACAAAAAGAAATTAAAACAAACACACCCTCCCCCCAGCTCTCTTCTTCTCAGCGCTTTACTCTTTCTTTTTAACTAGCACAAAAGATAACACAACATAGGATTCCAGTCAGTGTTACAGTTCTTATAAAAAAAAGTCTCTTTCTTATGCTTAAGGAAAAAAGGGTTTCTTCTTCTTGCTTCACATGGTTTCTCAAGCTGCCCCAACAACAGACCTGCCTGGAAAGAAACAATCTGCTGTGGTGTAATACATCTCTTCTATGAAAAAATATCTGTTTTTTCACACTGCCACACCTGGGCCATCACATGGAGTTATCAACCTTTTTAAGGATGAGTCATTTTGGCCTGAACACAAAGGCTTTTTCTGCTACAAATCCTTAAAAGCCTCTCACTGCTTTTATAGGTATGCTGGCATAAGCACTCTCTCTTCACAAACTTCACGGGCCACACATAAGTCTTCCATCCCCCCATGTACATCAAATGGATTAAAGAGACAAACAGTTTGAGATATTATAGTTTCTTACCACCACATGCAAGAAGTATTTTTAAGCTACGCGCCAGGAATGCAGCACCACCCCTTTTCTCCGTCGCCATTTTCAGCTCCGTCTCACATGGCTCACTTTCTCTCTGACTCCGAAACCTCTGTGGTGAAGAATGGTCTTGTTTAGGCTTTATGGTGAAGAAAGCCTTGCTCTTTTTGTGCTGCTGGCTGTAGAAAGGAGGCTCCCGCTGGTTCTCGCCGGCTCCCTGTGGAGAACGAGGAGGGGGGGAGGGGGCCCGCTGGTCTCAAGTGTAGCAGTCCATGGCTGGGTTTAGCTGCCTGGGCTCTGGGATGGCTCCTTCCCCAGCGACCCATTGTCCGTGCTGCAGCATCAGGAAGAGGAGAAGAGGGCCGGGGCTTTGGCCTGGCCCGGCCCGGCCCAGCGGGGCCCGGAGGCTCCGAGGCCTCCCCTCCTCCCTCAGGCGGGCTGGAACAAGAGAAACTTCTGCCTTTCTGTGCGGCTTAAATGTGTAAATTGTGAGACGTGCCATTGGTCTAAAAATCTGTCTATCAACTCAGATTCAACCCACTATAGGGGCTGATGCCACACCACAAGCAGATGGTCATACGGAGGGAGTGGATGGGGGGGTGTGGATTCTGCCCCTCTTCTCCACTCAGGTGAGAACCCATCTGCAGATCTGCCTCTAGCTTTGGTGTCCCCAACACCAGAAAGACATGGAGCTGCTGAAATGAGTCCAGAGGAGCCTACGGAGATGCTCCAAGGACTAGAGCCCCTCTGCTCTGGAGATAGGCTGGAAGAGATGGGAGTGTTCAGCCTGGAGAAGGCTCCAGGGAGATACAATTGTGTCCTTCCAGTAACTGCAGGGAGACTGCAAGAAAGATGGAGAGAGGCTATTTACAAAGGCCTGGAGGGACAGGACAAGGGGCAATGTCTTCCCACTGACAGAGGGCAGGGTTAGATGGGATATTGGGCAGAAATTCTTGGCTGTGAGGGTTTTGAGGCCCTGGCATAGATTGTCCAGAGAAGCTGTGGAAGTGTTCCAGGGCAGGTTGGATGGGGCTTGGAGCAACCTGGTCTAGTGGAAGGTGTCCCTGTCTATGGCAGTGGGTAGAACTGGATGACCTTTAAAATACCTTCCAACACAAACCATTTATTATTCTATGACTGTATGGTTTGTATCAAAGAAGATGACCACGGGAATAGTAATGTCATTATTAGAGGGTTGCAAACAAAAAAGCAAAACTCTGGGCAGAAAAAGAACATCTGTACTTGGGATTTGAGATGGAAATGAGGCTCCTCTGAGTATCAGTGAAGGAGGAGGGCAAGGTACCCCACCCCAAGCAAACAGCTTTGTGGCCCCACTACGGCTGCAATTGTGAAGCTGTTTCTGGAAGCTTTGGGATGAGGTTTGCTTTCAAGTTTCTAGTTTTATTTGAACATCAAAGTGGAATCAAAAGTCAAAGAACATGGGCTTGTGGGGCAAAGCTTTTCATGGTTTTCACCATTGCATCTCTCTAAGGGACAGGTTTGCATCTGCATTCATGTTTCAGCTCACAACAAACGCAAACCAAAGACCTGGTTCTGGTGAACACCTACCACAGGCTGACCAAGACTGGGGCACAGAAGCAGGTTATAGCTAATCCAAAGAAAAGTCCTCTGAACTGTGGATGGCAAGTCATCAGCAGTTTTTCACTCTGCATAGCCTGGTAGTGTGGATATAGCCAGGCACCTTCACCAATGAGGTGTGGTTAATGTTGGGGTGTGGATGAAGACCATGTATAGAGACACAGAATCTCCCAGCAGCTGGATTCATAGGCCTTGTCTTTACTGCCAAATAACAAGGTCTATTGAGTGTCCCTGACCCTGAGACTGAGGGGTATGGACCAGTGTCCACATTACTCAAGACTGTCCCTGTCTTGAGCACACCCCACTAGAGAGCACATGGCTTCTCCCAGCTCAGGTGTTGCTCCTCTGGCCCCAAGACAATAGAACAGTTTTGTGTGTTTTGGCCAAGTTAAACTGTCTGCAATAATATGTGGACTGTGCTGCAGACCACTGGACTGGTGTTTTCTAGCAGGAAACCAATGCTTGAGGGTGGGAAGCCTGTTGGGAGAGTGCTATATGTCTGTGTATGTATAATATATGACCAGCAAGGCCAAAACAGGGTCAGACTGACAAACCCTGCCCATGAGGACTCTTGAGTAAACTCACTTCAGGCTGGGTATGTGGCAGGAGAGTGAGCAATGTAGACCATCAGGATAGTCTCAAGCTCATCTCCTGATGTTCTCCTAGGCAGCAATGGAGACAAACCCTTTTTGCTGAGTCAGCCATGGAGGCTCTGGGTTCATCCCACCTACTGTGTGCAGGTGAAAGAGGCATTGTCCCTATTACACCTTGCACATACAGCCTCCTCTCTTTGCTTGCAACCTTTAAGAAACTGAAACGCAATGTGGCAATTTCAGGTCTGGGGAAAGAGTTTGAAGGAAAACTCACATCACTCCTCCGCTCATCAAATTCCTCATCTCTTTGAACATGAACCATAATAAAACCAATATTAAAACAA
>JACBWW010000006.1:42962417-43019621 GCA_020086605.1 Lanius collurio | reverse complement strand
TCTTCATCCCCCAGCCTTTGTGGATCCTGGGGGTTGACCACACATTGCTGTGCCATACGTGTTCTGAAATGCATGGGAAAGAGAGGAAACATCAGAGGGAGCAGAACGAGGCCACCTCGCTTCAAGCCTCCTCTGGACTCTTTCCATCAGCTCCACATTCTTCTGATGTAGGACCCCAGGGCTGGAGCCAGCTTTGTAGGTGGGGCAAAGGGGCAGGATCCCTTCCCTCAACCACTGGCCATGTCATATTTGCATGGGATCTGGAAAAGACAAGAACTCTTTTCTTCATATTTTGTGAGGAAAATGAGGGAGGACAACTCCCCAAGAGCTAGTTTAATACCATTTTGCCTGGAAAACAACGTAGATTTTTTTTTCTCTGCCAAGGATGTTTCTGAAGCTATTCTGGAACAGGCATCACTTTCCTGAAAATTGAATTTTGCAGATGTCAAATACCCCCAAATTATTTACATGTTTCCCAGTGCACTGTAGGAAACAGTCTTGCATTGTCTGAAGGCCAAACAGAACTGCTACCCATCCATCCCTACTGCTATTCATGCAGCGCCAGCAGCAGACCAGATAAAGGAAATTTTAGTGTTGTTAGAACATCCTAGCAGATATCATTTAGGCACTCACCTGGTGCCATGGAGTCAGGCCCTGTTCCTGTAAGGATTTGCCCATGTGTGTTAGGCTTTTGTACAAGAAGCAACCCAACTGCAACAGGGGTTGAGAGGGTAATATAATTTTGTATTTAAAATATAAGTCAACAATCCAACTTTGGGATTTTTCATAATTTTCTCATAACATGGAGATACAGTGAATGCTCCATTTCCTAATATGAATCCTGTGCTGCACCAACAAAACATTTCATGCAGCTCCAGAGATGCTGTGCTTGCTCGGTAGCCAAGCCTCTTACTCCATTCTCAGGTTCATGGAGGGTCTTGCCATTCTGTGGTCCAGGAGATGGCTGCAAACTCCTCTGTGGTGGAGGCATGGCTCTGCCAATGGCAATGTTCCCTAACAACATGCCCCCAGGGTATTATGACTGAAGAGTTTTGTTAACTCAAGCGGGAAGATGCCTGCAGGGAAAACATTTGGGCTTTGCTGGGTGCTTTGCAAAGTACTGTGTCCAGTTCTGGGGTCCAACATTAGAAGGACATGAAGCTGCTGGAATGAGTCCAGAGGAGGCCAGAAAGATGCTCCAAGGGCTGGTTCTCCTCCATTCTAGAGACAGGCTGGGAGAGCTGGTGGTGTTCAGCCTGGAGAAGAGAAGATTCTGAAGAGACCTGAGAGCCCCTTCAAGTGCTTAACACGACTCCAAGAGAGCTGAAGAGGGACTTTGGACATGGGACTGGTGTCCCAGAACAAGGGGGAATGATTTTAAACTTAAAGATGGTCAATTTAGACTAGAAATAAGGAAGAAGATTAGAATATTAAATTAGATATAATGAAGACTTTTTTACAATGAGGGTGGTAATCATCTGGCACAGGTTGCCCAGAGAAGCTGTCGCTGCCCCATCCCAGGAAGTGTCTGTCCCAGGCCAGGCTGGATGTGCCTGGGAGCAACCTGGTCTAGTGGAAGGGCTCCCTGCCCATGGCAGGGGGGCTGGAGCAAGATGAGCTTTAAAGTTCCCTTCCAACCTGCACTATTGGATGATTTCCAGCAAGACTTGGTGTTCAGAATCTGTATATGAACTGTGGTGATTCCCCGTCTTCACTTTACTCTGTGGCTTCTCAGCATCCATTGGATTCCAATGGCAAAGCAGACGTCTCCAGCCTGTAGCACTGCCCCAAGGGACTCCACAGGCTGCTTGATGCTCCAAGGGGAAGGTGGGGTGGCAAACAGAACACTTGCATGCAGCAAAGTCATCTTGTGCACAGGGAGTGAGTAAAGCAGAGCCTGCTCAGAAGGTCCTTGATTTTACTCATGAAATGCTCTGGCAGGGAAGAAAGAGCAAGACACAGCAGGTCAGGAGGTTCCCTTTAAAAGACAGCACTGTATGGAGTAAATGAAGCTGCTTTAAGTTAGCAGTCAGGTCTCTTTTTATGTTTGTTTTGATACACAGTGGTAAAACACAGTCCTTGCGGGGCCATACTTTCCTGCTGGAACAAGCTGTCAGCTAGAGATGAGACAGCAGAGGAGAAATGGCTGCAATCGTGTATCTGTTTGCTTTAAAAAGCTACTTAAAATTAGTTCAGTGAATATAGCCCTGCACATATTGCTCCAAAAATTAATAAAATCAGGCAATGTGCAAGGAAACTTGATAATGCAAACCAGCTCCCTTCACAGCGTGCCAGACTACCATCTTATTTACATGCGGGGCTATCATCTCTCCCAGAGTGTCTCTGGTTTTGCACCACTGGATGGAGAAAAAAAAGCCTAGACTGATGATGTCTCAGAGTTCAAAATTATAAAGTATGTTGTTTTCAATCTTGTGATTTCAGTGGCATGTGAAAAGGATTGATGCAGAAGAAAAGGCCACCAAATCAGTCCACAAAGCTCTACCATGGAGCAGTGATCAGGGAGGACCTCCAGTGTGCCCAGCACTATATCCAGGTACTGCCCAGTATCATGATGCCAGGGGAAGGGTCTAGAGCACAAGTATGATGATAGGCAGCTGAGGAAGGTAGGGGGCTCAGACTGGAGAAAAGGAGGCTCAGGGGGGACCTTCTGCTCTCTACAACTCCCTAAAAGAAGTTTATGGTGAGGTGGGAGTTGATCTCTTCAGTAGCAAGTGACAGAACAAAAAGAAATGTCCTCAAGTTGCCCCAGGGGAGGTCTAAATTAGATGCTATGCAAAATTTCTTCCCCAAAAGGGCTCTCAAGCCCTAGAATAGACTGCCCAGGACAGTGGTGGAGTCCCCATCTCTGGAGGGATTTAAAGGCCACATACATGTAGCATTTGGGGACACAGGTTGGTGGTGGGCCTGGCAGTGCTGGGAGAATGGTTGGACTCAATGGTCTTAGAGGTATTTTTCAGCCTAAATCATTCTCTGATTTGGTGAAGCCAAAGGAGAATTTTATCACTCTTGGCAGCAACCTGTCCCTGCTGGAATGATGCAGAGAAGAAAGAGATGGAGTCTCCTTGGACATGCCCAGCGATGGGATGAAAGTTACTGGCCCAAAATGTAACATGAGAAATTGCAATTAGTTACCTCAGACTTCCAAGGAATTAAGTTTTCTGAGGAACTCCTGAGGTATCCTATTTTTGAGGTATCGCATTTATTTCTAATGAGCATTTGGCACTGCATTTTATCCAAGCAACCAGGATGAGTTAAGCTAATGCTCAGTGGTGTAAATATTTCTTATATGAAGGTCCTGGACAAGTAGATGCTGTTTTGGGAAGTTCTGGCTGCCCCATCACAGTGTGGGAGTTGAAGAATGAGAGAGTAAGTGTTTCCCAATGTCTCATGGGACCATGCTCCCTGCTTGACCCCCTTGCATTGGTTTGAAGATAGACCAGGAGGAGGAATCCCCATGCAAATACCTTTGAGAGATTTCAAGTCAGAGCTACAATTTACTAGGAAAATTACAATAACGGCAATAATACAGAAACACTGGCTTAAACTGACAAAGCTGGAGTACAACCTGACACCCTATTGGTTAGGGTGGTGGTAGCAGTCTGATTAAATGGTGGCTGCAATGCCATTGGAGGATGGATATAGTCTTGTTGAAGCAGTGATCCTGTGGAAAGATCTGGTCCTTCTCTGAAGATCCAGTGGTGGCTGTCAAGAGCTCTTGTCCTCTGGATATTGTGGTGTCTCAAGCCCCAAATTATATACAGGCAGGATTGTTTGGTACATCTCCGAGGGCAGGGAATTTCACAATGGGATGATGTAATTCTGTGAGTCATTCTGGGGAGTCCTTGATGGTCCATTGGCAGAAATGGCCCTCTCAGACTGGCTGCTGCTTCCCTGAGGGAGTTATCACTGTTGAATCAGGTGGAAGATAAAGATTCACTGCTCAACCCATTTTAACAGCTCATCAGAAGGTAATGTAGATGGTGGTAGAATACATACTTTGGTTACACCTTAAGTTGTAACCCAAGATACTCCCACACTCCAGTGTTTGGGTCTCCAAACCTTTGACTCCATGAGGACTAACAGAGCGCAGCCAGCCCAGACAGCAGCCTGACTGACAGAGGACATGTGGAGGTTAACCATATGCTATGTCAGGGAGTGCAGGTCTGATTAATATCAGAGTCCAAGTTCTGAAGGATGAGGAAAATATGTTCATACCACTCTGCGTAAATCATACTTAATTTCTCATCAGTAGAGAGAGGCTATGGGGAGGAGGAGTAGGAGACACAGAGGTTAAGGGCCTTATCCCATGCTGAAGAGAACTGCAGGACAAAAATTTCCAAACCTGCAGACCAATCACTTGGTCACTGGGGTCTCCATTTAATTAGCTAGTGTGTTTTTATTTAAGAATGACAGTGCATTACATTTCGTTGTAATTCATGGACACCACCCCACTGTGTGCAGACAGAGATCAAAGAGATGGCTCCCACTTACAGCTGCGCTGCTAAAAAAGGTTTCCTTTCATGCCTTAAATTTGAGAACATCAACAGTATCTAAAACATCCAGCAAATTATTTCTTTTCTACTTGAAAGCAGACTCCCTTCAAATAATTTCCTCCTTCTTTGGTGCAGATTTCCACACTCTGAAAGCTCCATGCAGAGACTAAAGAAATATATCAGATCCCAAGCATTCAGCCCCATCATTCACTTTGCAGATCCATGTCTCACAAGGGATCATTTTCACATGCAAACAGCAGCCTGCTCACAAAAGCTGGCAAAATAAAAGTAATTTCTGAAATCTCTGGCCACCAAATCCCTGTATAAACTTGGAGTTATTAAACCTGGGTTATGATAACAGTGTGAATGCGTATGATGTGTAGAGTCTTGATGGGCACTGCTGCCACAGTGTCAGATCTGGGGGTAATTGCTTTCCAGACTTGTTTGATCACCATTCCCTTCATTCCTGTCCTGAGAGCACAGTTGGGCTGCTTTTCCTGATTTAAGAGATTGTGATCATATTCAGTAAAGGGATGCTCAGTAGAAAATCAGGTTCATTACTAATAGAAACTCTCACTGAACTCACGTAGTACTTGGTCAATGTTAACTCCAGGAAAGAGACCAGATTGGCTGGTGGATGAGCTTTTTTTATGATGAGCAACCATTCTGATGGCTCCCTCCATCACTGCTCTCTTCAAGTTTCCCTTCTCTGTCCTCTCCTGCCTCCTGTGACTCTTAGTAGATACCCAGCAGTGATGGCACTAGGAGGCAGAGGGCAGGTCAGGCTTCGGTAATTTTTTCAGTGTTCCTAAAAGAGGGAATTTGTGGAGGAAAACTCCCAACTGAAGGGGTAAGCTAGATGGTTTGGTTCTGATGAGAGTAAATAGGGAGGGAGGAAAGTGACAGCCCTAGGACATAATGTCCTTGCTCTCAAGACATCCCAGCAGTCACTTGATGCTCTCTCAAATGAGTGGGACCCAGGCAGAAGGGCCCTCTTCAGGCTCTCCCTTCTCCAAAGTGTCCTTGCTCTGCTATTAGCACATTTAGGGTGAGCAGAAATCAGATACCCTGATGGACCAAAAGGTCTACCCTACCCACAAATTCATGTAAAATCTGAGGTGCCTCCACCCCGATGTCAGCTTGGGACCTGCAGAGCAATAGTGATGGATTTGGTGAGGGCATGGGCCGGTCTGTGGGATAGTACAGTGCACATCCTCCCGTGCCCTGGAGAAAGTAAGTGAGCTCTGGTATTTCTCATTAAGGGGCATGACTTCACCTCCTATTACCTCACACTTCCCACAGGGTTAAGGACATAGATGTGGGCAGTATGATACCCTGCAGTTTCACGCACTTGCCTCTGTGACTTGCTACTGTGTCCACATCATTTTTGTATTTATAGTATCCAATAGAAGCTGGTTAAACTACTGCTGTGTCCATACACATGCATGCATGTACAAAAAGGTTTAAAGGTTTGGCAGAAAAGATCCAACAAAGCACAACCTCTAAGAAAGGCACATAAATTATCCTGGATATATCATAGAGAAAGGAAAAATATTTGTGTTTCAAAACACCAGTGCTGTGTTTCAGTGCTGTCCAAACTGATGCTTTAGATAAGAAGCATGGTATTAGTGGTATTTTTGGCTAGTGAGGTGCCTTTATCCTGATATAAGTCCCAGATTTTAGCACAAAGAATTACAAGGGGGAAAAATTATGCTAATTCTGTGTATCAACAGTGTCTAACCTGCCAAGTATAAATATTCATGTAATCACCTTGCAGTTACCTGGTAACCACAAAAAAAGCACACATAGAAAAATGTAATTACAGCGGCTCCATAAACTCATCTTAAATTATCACCTAAAGCCAGGCACATATTATTAGATACTAGATTCTTTCCTAGATCAGAATCTCATGTTCCTTGTTTCTAATTTGAAATAACTATCTCCTTATTGCCAAGCGACAAAATCTCAATGGAGTCACGTAAATCCTACTTCACAACTCGGTTAAAGAAATGTGATTACAGATCTGGAAGTAGATGCAGATATTACCAAGGAAGGGATGATGGCAGAAGCCTACAGGAAGCAGTCAATGCTTTCCAGGGGTCATTTGTAGGGGAACACATAGGAACAGAGTTTCCATTGTTATGCACTTCAAAGTATGTGGTTCAGAGAGGAGAGAGACCAGATTCCTATTTTTAAGTGCTTTGGAGGTTTTCAGAAGGAGTCAGGTTCCATTGTTGAGTTTTAAATATTATCTTAGCTCACTGGAAAAAATATACATTTTCACTGCTTTTCCCTTTGAGTCCTCTCCTCTTGTGAGGAGGTTCATGCTCTTGGCATGTACAACAGCGGCCTTCGCTTCCATGTTGGAGGGGGTGGAATGAGTTGATATGAGGTGGAGATGTCATTTTACATGCTTATCCCAACAAAAGCCAAAAGAGATGTAGAAAGATGTGTTCTGAATACAATAGGCAGGAGAGCAAGTGCTGCCTGAACCTGGGTCATTTTAGGAAAGTCAATCTGTCAGATGCACCATGAAAATGTCCTCAGTGAAGGGTCCCTTTTGCCCAGCAGGATAGCATTGGGTTGATGGCAGGTGCAACATCCCTGGGGTAGCTCAGTGTCCTTGACACAGCTGATGATGGGCCAAAGTATAAGTGAGCCCTAATGTTTTAGTGTGGGGATTCCTTACAACAATATATAAGATAGCAATGAACTTGGAAGGAAAGATGAAGCGATATTTCTGTAAATGTTCAGGGATTATTTTATTCCTCCAGCCACTTGGCTGGAGTTCCCCAGCCTACTCCAGTCATGGGACCCTGCTCTCTTCCCAGGCCCCAGGCATACACCAAACAATCAGGAACAGGTATGGGGCACACGTGATATGGGGACAGGGACAGAGGCAGATCCATACCCTGCAGGGTCCCTCCCCCCGGGATTTCAGGGGAAGGCACCTCTACACATGCATACACCAATCTTCTCCAGAAACAATCAGCTCTCCTCACCAAGCTGGATGGGTCTGGGAAAAAAGGTGTTCTTCTCCGCACCCCAGAGAGAAGGTATTAAAGTCACAGGCACAGCTGTAAGGAGGTGGGAGGGATCAGGGACTCACATGACAGCAGAAGCAAAAATATATCCTGCTGCATGCACCCAGGAACACAAATAATTATTCCTACAGGGAACATATATTGTGGCAGAAGCTGTCATGAAATAAATTCAGAAACACAGGGATGTATTTGCAAACACTCTTAGTCCAGCAAAACTGAAATCAGGGACAGACGCTGATCCTCATTTGCTGGTAGTGACCAAGGGAGTGTTGAATGATGGCTCTGCTCCAACTGCCTACCCATTTTCTGCCCTTGGTTTTGTTGCTCCATCTCAAATTGCTTGCTCCTAAAGGGAGAAGGCAGACAGAAAACAGCATTTCTCTCTAAGGCATTTATCATTCTGTGATAAATCATTCTTAGAGCCCCTGCCAGTGCCTAAAGGGGCTCCAAGAGACCTAGAGAGGGACTTTGGACAAGGGCCTGGAAGGGCAGGAAAAGGGGAATGGCTTCCCACTGTCATAGGGCAGGGTTAGATGGGATATTGGTCAGAAATTCTTGGCTGTGAGGGTGGTGAGCCCATGACAGAGGTTTCCCAGAGAAGCTGTGGCTGCCCCATGCCTGGAAGTGTTCAAGGGCAGATCAGATGAGGCTTGGAGCAACCTGGTCTAGTGGAAGGTGTCCCTGCTCATGGCAAGGGGTGGAATGAGATTAACTTTAAGGCATCTTCCAAACAAACTATTCTAGGAATCTGTGATTCTATGATCCATATGTGGGGTGAAAATTGGAAGTGAGTGAGAACTTACTTTTCTGCTTTGAAGGGATGGCCTTTTATTTTGTTAGTTTCCACTTCCTGAAATCTGAACATGCAAACGCACACAAAAATACACCAGTAAAAAAAAAAATCATCTATCCCCTCAAAAAAGACTGAGTTCAAAAGAACCACCCAATTTAATTTGAAATTCAACTTTTAAGAGTCCTTAGTGTTAATTTTTTTGTGTGTGAAAAGAGAGCTTGCCCCATGAAAAATGATGCAAAAAAAAGGTCAAAATGTTCTTTTCCATGAAGGTGCAGGCACACAGACCCTGGACATTGAATTTGCCTGCTTAGTTTTAACTTGTGATTGTGCTGAAGTCAGGACTCTGAAAGTAGTTTTCATTTCAGTGAAAACTACACTTCCTTTGGTTGGGAAAATGAAAGTTTTGACTAAGACTTTATGATTACCCAATTTATGATGCTGGGACCAAATTATAAATACAATTGCATATCAGAAATCTCATTGAAATTTCAATTGTATTTGATATATGTATTTTCTTTTCCTAACTGAATTTGGTTTTGGGCCAAATTCTTCCATTTTTATTCATATTTTAGTATTTGGAATCTTTCTTACTGCATGCTTCGGGTCTGATCCCTTTCTTTCAAACTAATTCAGGCTTCCGTGAGAAAAAAAAAAAAGAAGATAAATCTCATTCTAAGAGCAGTAGTTCTTTTTCCATAGCTCTCCATCTGGTACATGATCTGTGATCATACCTCCATGTCATTATGCTTGTAATGCTTATTGGAAAAATCAATCTTTAACTTTAAGGCTTTACACAGGAAATATTAAAGTGAATTAGGACCCTATACATCCATTTTCAAATTTCCTTTCAACCTCAGAGTACCTACTTCTTTCATGAAAATAATTAAGATTTTTTCCCCCCAAGTACTTCCATTTTTGTATAATTGACAAAATTTCCTAGAAATGCAATTTGCCCAGCCACCTTCCTTATTATCTGCAGCCCATATTAGCAGCCAAGCGGTTGTTGACATTCCCTTTCCCTATTTGTACTAAGACTTAATGAAGCTTATGCAGAATTTATATATGAATGTCAGGTCATTTTTAAAATATGTAATAGGAAAAGATCAGCCAATTTCTGGCCACCTACATTTCAGAAGGTATTGGCTGGTATAAAGTAGTGTGTTTATATATATGCAATCATTTTAAGGAACCGCACATTTTCTGGGCCAGGATCCAAGGGTATATAAAGCAGTTCAGTCAGTTATGACTGGATGCAGAGCTAGATGGAAAACACCATTCTCAGAGGGTTTTGGGTGCCTGTGAACTTCTTTCCAAAACTAATGTGAGTGAGGGTCATTAATTTTACTTTTATTTTGGTGGATTAAATGTTTCTCTTCTGGATACTCTCAGGGGGCAATGTGAAGCCACATCCAGTGAAGACAGGACCCTTCACCCCTCATCAATTCCTTCTAGTGCTGAGGCTGAACACACCCCATTCATGCTGCTTCTGGGCTGGGACAGAAATACTGTGACATACAAAAATTTAAATAAATATACTATTGCAGTGGCAGTTTTGGTTCTGAGAACAGACAGCCTGGTGGGATAAAGCCACTGAGACAGACCAGGCAATGAAAGGAGAAAATGCAAAGGACCCTTCAGCCTCTGATGCTCCTTCCAGGTCTGACCCTGTGCTGCTCAAGTCTATACAAACTTTGGCACTCAGAGCTAGAGGAACAACGAAAATTTTATGCAATGCTGACTTTTTTCCCTTTGTTTTTGCAGTTTTAAAAGGGGTTGAAGGCTGCTTTGGGAGGTGCTAGTATGGAGTAAGATATTCTTGCTCTTCACTGTTGATACTTAATCCCTTTGATATAACTAGAGCTGACATGTCCTTGAGGCTTCTTGTGGAACCAACTCATCTTCATTCTCCCAAGAAAAAGTTGTGTTTAAAACACAGCTAAGTGGTACAAGGCTGTCTTTAATGATGCCAGTAGGAAGTTGTATAACGTTAAAACGAAGTCTAAAAGTAATCAGATCTCTCTTTTAAAAGTTGTGTTTTGTGGAAACAAAACCACATGCTGTCATGAAATGACACTGAACATCAAAACCTAAGAGGAAGAGCCAGATTCAGTGATACCTTTAGATGCTAATACGGTTCCAGCTATTTGCAGGGTTTGAAGGACCACCACGACTCTCAGAGCCCCGCAATATGGAGCCTAATGGTTTGGGGGCTGCAGCAGCTGGTGTGGGAGCAGAACAAGCCCCCCAGCATACAACATTGCTTCAACATACCCTGGACCAGGGCTGGAATTCTGGGAGGTGCAACCAGCAGCATACTCAGCTTTGCAAAGGTAGCTAGTGTTCTTTCCCTGGGAACTCTTCACACAGCCAACATCAGATGCTATTTTTTAATTATGGGATCTTTCTCACAAATTGGCACCATCATTTATTTCCAACTCCCATGGCTACTGTAGGCTCCCATGGCCATTAGGCTCCTCTGTCTAGGATGTATTGCTCTGTACTGATGGCTCATGGCTCTGTAAGTCATTGTCATTTCTATTGCTTCCCTGGGACAAAGTAATTTTTTTCTTTTATTATTTTCTTTCTTTTTTTAGCATATAAAATTGGTTGTGTGGCGACAAAAGGGGAAGGGAAGGTTTGGGAAGGGAAGGTTTGGGAAGAGAAGGTTTGGGAAGGTTTGGGAAGGGAAGTTTGTGGAAGTTTTGGGAATGTTTGGTTCAGGAAAGGAAGGTTTGGGAAGGTTTGGGAAGGGAAGGCTTGGGGAAGGGAAGGTTCAGGAATGTTCAGGAAGGTTCGAGAAGGGAAGGTTTGGGAAGGGAAGGTTCAGGAAGGGATTTAACCCTGCACCACCAAGGACACTACTAAAACGTGTCCTCAAGTGCCACATCTGCACAGCCTCTGAACACTTCCAGGGATATAGTAAATCCATCTCTGTCCTAGGCAGCCTGTGCCAGGGCTTGGCAGTATTTGGTATGTGGTTTGGCTTGGAAACTTCCAGCTTGGTGAAAACACCTCTTGATGTGTGAATGGAGCTAAAGGGGATGATACCACCTGCTATTACTTTCCTGCTCTCTCCCATGTCTGACATGCCAGGAGGAAGCTTTACTCACTTGGACTGTCTGTGCTGTTTTGCACACCTCCTAAGACTCTGTCTTGGCTCAGTGCCAGCTTGGCTTCCCCATCTTGCAGCACCAGGCTCAGAGCCAGCCATTTGGACATCAGTGGGGTCCCTTATATGTGACCATAGACACTGAAACTGATAAGTTTGAAGAAGAGTTGGTGTGGCACCTCCTTGGGCAGTTTTCAGAGTCCTTCCATTGCAGTACCATTGCACTATCAGAGACAAGAACTGTAGGAGGCCTGAGTTTATGGACTTTTTCCTGTCTGAATCAGCCATTGTTTTGGGGTGAGGATTGAATGAAAGCCTCCAGAAATCTGATTTCTGGAAGAGTTGTAAATCCAGTAAAGTCTGCATCAAATAACGTTCCTTCATCATCCTACTCTGCAGGAGCTGGGCACAGGCAGCAGCTCAGATGAGTGGGGAGAACCACGTCATCATCTCCCTTTGCCTCACACTTTCCTGAAGGTATAGAAGGAAACACAAACTCCCTAAAAATTCATTTTCCCCTTCCAGGATAGCCTTCATTGCCTCTTTATTTTTTCTTTAAAAATTTCTGATATCTGGTGCCGTGTCAAACCCTCTTTTCCAGATGACAGGTGGCTTTATGAGGTTCTCAGTTTTGTTGCCTCCCAAATTTCAGAGGAACTTATGAGTGAAGGAAGCAAGGGCTGCGAGGAGCTACAGGAACCAGAAGACAAAGAAAACTGCTTTCAAATTTAATCTTGTTCTGCTTTTCATGATTTTCCTTAGCAGAACAAGTTGGACATCTGTTCCAGAGATTCCAGCTTCTTCTGCATACCACATGGGACAACGCAAGATGAGAACTCAAAGCTGCCCCTGAAGTTTGGACCATGTGCTGCTACTAAATTAGTGAGGAAGGAGAAGGT
Organism: Lanius collurio; assembly: GCA_020086605.1. Taxonomy (NCBI): domain Eukaryota; kingdom Metazoa; phylum Chordata; class Aves; order Passeriformes; family Laniidae; genus Lanius; species Lanius collurio. The sequence goes on along the minus strand of JACBWW010000006.1, from coordinate 43,007,259 downwards.
TTCTTGACATCACATTTAAAAGGACCTGTTTCTTTGTTCTGTATTGGAGATGGTAAATCACAGCTCCACCACTTTGCTGAATGACACATCAAGGGATGTGCAAGAAATAGTTCCTTTATTTAGCCCTGGGAGTTCATTTTCAGGCTCAGCCTATGTGGTTTTCAGCCAATCTAGCTGAAACAACTGAATGTTTCAAGGATTTTGACATGGTACAGAAAAATGCCAGATGACCAAGGAGGCAATAACATAGCAACAAAGAGTAAGTGACCACAAACTTCAGTTCTCTATGAGAGGAAGGACAAAAAAGGGCTTAAGTTGCCATGAAGTCTTGCAAGTGATTTTCCTTCTCCCAGATGGTTTAATTTCTTTTGGGGAAAGGAGCATCTTGTGTGATCACAGCTGGGAGATGCTTATGGTTACTTGAGGGACATCAGTTGACAGAGCTGCACCATCAACTCCCACAGCTTCATCAAATTGCAAAAGCAGAGAGGACTCAGGACAGGCAGATGTCTCTGTGGCAATTTCCTAGTATTTTTTGTACTAGGGTCTTGCCTTATGCATAATCAAAGTCCTGCTTCTTTTGCCACACTGACAGCAGTCAAAATGATGTGGTGGTTTTGGGTAGAAGGAGCTGCAAACACCACTATTGCAAGGGAAAAGCAGTTTCCAGAGGCTACATATTGTAGCCTTTTATTGAAAACATGCATTAAAATGATATTAAATTTGTAAATTTATTGTATTTTAAAAAATGTTAAGAAAACTGTTAAGAATGGTTTCTGGCTAGTCCGAGGACTGAAAGAAATACTGTTTGTGGGACAAAAGCAGCACTGCATTGGAAATTCAACATCTGTGGCCAAATTTTCAGAATTTTACTCAACTTGAGACAAACCATAGGGACATGATGGGTGGGTTGAGCTCAGCATTGAACTGAGGCTCTAGTGGAATCCCTTTTTCGACAAACCTCAAAAAGTGGGGACATCCAAAATGCCAAATCTTGAAAATATTTGTGTGGGCACTGAGGACATAAGGACAAGCCTGGATTTCAAAGCTGAGTGCCACTTCAGAGTTCTAAATTTTGATCCATTTACTGAAGGAAGGGTGAGGAGGAGGACTCTTATTCCCAAAAGGCTGCTAGAGCTCTGACTTAGCTTGTTTTTAATATCTGGGTCTGGGGAGAGGTGACAGTGCAGGGGTAGTCCTGCTAAGATCTCTATTTGGTACCTGCACGTCCTGAACACCAGCAACGCCCACCATCCCTTTCTCTGTTGGCCATTCCTTGCTCTAACATTTTTAGCCCAAGGAAGAAAATTTCCAGCTTGGGTTTGCAACAACCCCTTTGTTTTCCTTCCTCACACGGAGTGAGCTGAAAGTGGATAGGGACATAATCCTTCATTTTACATGTCCATGGCAGGATGAAATCCAAGCAGCATAGTGCCATGTCCTGATGCCTCTCAGGAGGCATCCCAGACATGGAAGCAGTTTCTGCTGTACACAAGGCTTGACTGCTCAGCATCATCCTCCCAGTTTTCATTTCCTTAGCTCTCCTGATGACAGAGTTTGAAGTACAGAAGTGTTCTGTGAGGAATGTGTTTTGGGATGAAGATGAATACCTCGTAGCCTGATAGCGTAAACACTAAGAACATGTTTAGCTTCTTCCAGTGCCAGCTCCCTGGGTGGATTCAGAAAGCGCCTTTACCGCCCCTGGAGGCTCTTTGGTTCCCTCTGATGAGTTGAAGCTGTTCTGACCCAAAGCAGATGGAGTCAGTTATTTACACCACATTCTCTTTGGGTACACTCTTGACCCACTGCTCACTGGTCTCAGTAGACATAAGCGCTGGTGCTAGCTGATTGTTTTGGAATGACACAGAGAACATTAGTGGAGGAGAGCCAGACAGACACCCTCGGTGGAAGAGCAGCCAATGGGAATCTAGTGATGAGAGAAGCCTTGCTGGTCCCATGCCAAGTGGTTGTGCCTTGAGCTCAGGTGGCAGGAAGAAAAATCTCTTTACTGGCTGAGCTGGGTGGTGCGTAGTGGTAGGGTGATCATGGGATGCCACCCTTGTTGGGATGTCACTAAGGCTGGGCATTAAGAATGGTGGGCAAGCCAGGAGAAAAGGAGGGAAGCTCTGAGATGTGTTGGTCTGTGAAAATCCATGGAGGTCCTTTTCTGTGGCATTTAGGTAAAACCTTATAAAATGAAGGCCTTGTTGCCTTTGTAAAATTATGGCTCAGGCCTGTTATTTTGGCTAGAGAAGGACTGTGAGAAAAGTCCATGAGAAGAAAAATAATTAGTTTTTACCCATGAGAATGTAGTATCAACAGAAGCAAGAAAGTTAACCAGTAGAAGGAGAAAACAGCAACACATCTGCACCTTTTATTTTTCGGAATGCTTGAATGCTTATGCTATATGTTGCCAATGGTAGTATGTTGAAGTTAGTGTTGTAAGGTGTTTTGAATCATGATAGTGTGCCCCAGCCAAACCATCTGTAATTATTCCTATTGGAGCCCTTAGAGAGAGACCAGGCTGGAATTACCCTCCCCAGCTTCACCTAGCCATCCACCTTCAGGTGTAGCATGTCAGATCCTGGAATATTCTTAAGCCCAGCCAGAATGTTCTGTGGGAAAGAGAAGAGAGAGATAAGACAAGCTTATATCTGCTCTCTCTGCTGTCTTGTTGTTTGGATTTCCTGGACTAACTTGGCTGCTGCTCACTGGATGGGTTTTGTTGCTGCCATCATCTTGACTCTGCTTGCCTGGATCTGGAGCTTCAAGACTGAAAGGTACTGAAAGATAAATTATGCTAAATTGGAATTGGGAAAAGAGAAGCTGAAAGGCTAAATATCAAGACAGCAAGGAATAGATAAAGAGAACTGTGCTGCACTGGATTAGGAACAATTGTACTATCTGAAAAGTGTGTGTGGAGCTCTTGGACAAAGAAAAGAGACCAATCAAGTAATGTGTAATCTTGTGCACAGCAGTTGCAAAATGTATATGTGCTGTATTATAGATAAGTTATTAAATGTGTAAGTACTGTGTTAAGTAAGTATAAGTAAGTGAACTATATAGGTTATGTATAAGTATGTAAAAGTAGTATAATGTGTAAGTATAGGTTAAGTAAGCATAATACACAAAAGAGGTGATAAGTAGCTATTATTGAACAAATTAGAAGATATGTGAGTTCCCACATAATGCCCAAAGAGGTGATGCGTATTTTAAACAATAAGAAGCTTCTGTGTAATCACATTGATTTGTTGTACAAAAGTGCTGAGTTCCCGCACCTGAGTATGTACGTTGCACCTCAGCTGTAGGATTGCTTTTCTTAACAGCACTGATGGAGCTAATGGGAAGGAGAGCAGCGAAGCCAAATGTGATGCTGTCTTAGGAGTTGAGCACACCACAAACACAGCACAGTCTGTTACACAGGATTTAGATCATTTCAGCATCTGGGGAAAGGCTGAGGGCAGTCAAAAAATGAGAGAGGATATTTCCAGTAGAGGAAATATCTGCTAATGTAAAGGCATGGCTGCCTAGGAAAGAGATCCTATGAGTAATTGCAGGAAAGCAGCTAAAGCTGTTAGCCATGATGTGCAGGTGCAGCGTTAAAAGGAGAAGGTTGCAGGGCTGGTCTGCTCTCATAAATGAGAGAAGGGAGGGCCATGGAGATTAGATCTGCAACTGCCTAGTGCAAAAGTAGAGTGAAATCCTTCTGTTCATTACTGGCCAACAAATAGATAAAATAGAGCTATATACAAGTGCAGGGTTTGAGAGCATCTGAAAGGAGAGAGGTTTTCCTCATCAAGCCTTGCAGATACAGACTGGACTTGGTGCAATGCCTTTGAAGCTATTATTTTAGATGAGATCGAAAATACTAATACCTTAAAATGCTTTGAGAGTTTGTAATGGAAAGGATTGCATCAGTAGATATGTGTGTTATTCTAGTTGGATGCTGAGATCTGAGCTTTTTCCAGATCCTCTTCACAGCAGTGGGTCTGTTATATTTGCCTATCCATGCACTTCTGTGCAGACACACCCAGGGCTAACAAACTACACAGCCCATCACAATCCCTAGAAACAAGGAGCTGTTTAAGAAGACCATCCGAGAGATTTGGATCTCTAACACTGGATCAGTCCACAGTCCCCATTCCATTTTTCTGCAAACAGTCAATAGAGAACAGCAATTATAAACAGGGAAATATTGACATAATTAGCCCACTTGCAGCAGTTGTCTCATTTGCTGGTGCACTGTCTTTAACATTCGTTATCACACTGACCCACCAGGAGCTGGATTCATCACCCAAACTCCAATCATCTCCAAGGAACTATTGCTACATATTGGTCACAATCTTTCTTAGGGATGTTGGTACAAAGACACAACACTAGGAGGGAAAAAATACAACCTTGATGGAGTTCTTTCTTTGATGAAACAAACAACACAGCCTTAAGGCTTTCCATTTTCTCTCTATCCCTACTTAGGTGAAAGTTTGCAGCACCTCTAGGGCTCCCTAGCATAACCAGAGGCTATGTAGTGGGTTGAATCTGAGTTGATAGACAGATTTTTAGACCAATAACACGTCTTACAATTTACACATTTAAACCGCATGGAAAGGTGGGAGTTCCTCTTGTTCCAGCCTGCCTGAGGGAGGTGGGGCGGCCTTGGAGCCTCCGGGCCCCGCCAGGCCGAGGCCTTGCTGGGCCAGGACGGGTTGGGCTGGGCCAAAGCCCTGGCCCCCTTCCCCTCTTCCTGATGCCGCAGCACAGACCCTGGGCCGCTGGGGAAGGAGCCATCCCAGAGCCCAGGCAGCTAAACCCAGCCATGGACTGCTAAACTCAGCCATAGACTGCCAGAGAGCCGGACCCAGCCATGGACTGCTGAACCCAGCCATAGACTGCCAGACAGCTGGTCCCAGCCATGGACTGCTGCGCAGCTAAAATCTTTCAAGAGTGGCTTCTTGGGACCGGTGGGTTCCCCCCTGTTCTCCACATGGAGCTGGCGGGAGCTCCCTTTCTGCAGCCAGCAGCACAAAAAAAGCGAGGCTTTCTTCACCATAAAGCCTGAACAAGAACACTCTTCAACATAGATGTTTCAGAGTTAGAGAGAAAGTGAGCCATGTGAGATGGAGCTGAAAATGGCGACGGAGAAAAAGGGGAAGTGCCTCGTTCCTGGCACGGAGCTTAGAAATACTTCTTGCATGCAGTGGTAAGAAACTGTAATATCTCAAACTGTTTGTCTCTTTAATCCATTTGAAGTACATGGGGGGATGGAAGATTCACGTGTGGCCCGTGAAGTTTGTGAAGAATTGCCTATGCCAGGATGTATAGAAGCAGTGAGAGGCTTTTAAAGATTGTAGCAGAAAAAGCCTTTGTGTTCAGGTCAAAATGACCCATCCTTAAAAAGATTGATAACTCCATGTGATGGCCCAGGTGTGTGGCAGTGTGAAAAAACTATTCTATTTTTTCATAGAAGAGATGTGTTACACCACAGCAGATTTTTTCTTTCCAGGCAGGTCTGTTGTTGGGGGCAGTTTGAGGAACCACGCGAAGGAAGAAGAAACCCTTTTTCCTTAAGCATAAGAGAGAGACTTTTCGCGAACTGTAACACTGACTAGAATCCTATGTTGTGTTATCTTTTGTGCTAGTTAAGAAAAGGAGTAAAGTGCTGGGAAGAAGTGGGTGAGGGTTGTTTGTTTTAATTTCTTGTTATATCTTTTAACTTTTAAATTCTGTTAGTAATAAATCTTTCTCCTTGTACTGCAACCGTTTAAGTTTGCACCTGTTTTTTGCCTTGCAGCTATCTAGTGTTCCTCAATATTTTCTTATTTTGTTTTCCTTACAAAATAACTGATATTTTAGATGCTTGATGCTTAGTTATGTCAAACCACAACAGGCTAATATTCAAAATACTTATTTCTGCAGAACTGAGAAGAGCTTTCATTGAAGCCAACAACATTGTCTTGGGGGATGGACATGACAGTTAAATCACAAAACGCAGGCTTATAAGGCCATAATACCTGCTCTGTGGAATTGTATTGAAAAAACTATTTGACTTCAAAGTTTGGTGGTTCATGCTAACTGATAACCCTCAAAAATCTTTTGGCCCAAGTATTCAAGAAGTTTGAGAAGCATCCTATTGAAGAGCTGCAGCACCCACCACTCACAAGGACATGGACAAACACCACAGACAAAGCATCAGGCTTTTCAGCTTGGGATCTGCACTGACCCTGCCAAATTTGGCAGCACAGTGATGAGGGTGGTGGGTACAACTCAGTATAGTGAGGGGCCCATGATCAGGGAGAAATGGGATGAATGCCAAGAAATGTTTATAGAGGGAGAAAGCTAGAAGGCAACAGCATCTGTGAAGGTTGGAAATCCTTGCGAGAGATGGCATGAAAATGATGATGTTAGTGCACTGTGGTTCTTCAGAGAGATAAAGTGTAAAAATCAGGGATTGCTTTTCCCTGCATTTCATAGTAGGTTAAACTTTGCAAATGAATGTTTCTCTCTCCCCCAACAATCAGTTCACACAGATCAGCTAGCCAAAAACCATGCCCACAATGCTGTTTATAACCTTACTTGCAACTACTCCTGGCAGCTGTGCAGTCCATTCAGCAAGGAAACCATTTTGTCAGCAGTACCTGGAGCCTCTCCCTCAAATGCTGGAAGCTCATCACTTGCTCTGATGAAATGATGGTTGTTTTGCTGGTAGATCTACCCAGCAGCTCTCCTTCTGGCAGGGTAGGCTTAGTGCACCCTTCCCCATGGACACACTTCTTTGTAAAAGCTGTTGGGATCACATGAGGGGACTGGTAAGAGGTAGGCAGGTGTTCTGTGGTGGCAACCCAAAGCTTTGCAGCACCATGGTCTTCACAGAAGTGCAAAGATCTTTTGGCCTCCCACACATAGAGTGATGTGGACTGTCATGGGTTGAGGGATCTCTTTCATGCTGAAGTGAAGCCTCTCCTCTCATCTCCCACACAACCTCTTCCCTCTCGCTCCCTTCTGTCTCTGTTTTGATTGTGCTCTTTTTTTGCTTGGCTTGCTGAGTCTGTCAAACCTTCTTTCACACAACACTCCTGCACACAACATTCATCCTGCTTTTTTTCAGTGCTCTCCCAGATGGTGAGAAATCTCACTAGCCAAAGGAAAAACTTCAGCTCTGTTTATTACACAGCTCCAGCTGGTATTGTTTTGCACTGCAAAGCACTTCTGTTTCTCACTAATCTGCTCTGTTCTTTGTGTTATATATACCACTAATTACATTTATGGTGCCATACATGCATTTATGATGCCAATCACTGATTTGCTAAATGATTTTGGCTGGATCGGTTACTCAAAAACATGTAGATGTTGGGCCATAGGCCAATGCATTCAGAAATGACAGCTGAGCTGATGTGCCTCACTTTTGGGGGGCATGTGGTACCTGATTTCCAGAGGTGTTGAAGACAGTTGACAGGAGCTCACTATGCTTCGCATTACTAAATCATGCATCTTTTGCCATAGTTCATTTCAGTACATATTTGACATCTATTTCTTTATGTTGTTTACATCATGAAAAGTGGCATTAACAGACTTCCGTAGGGCTCATTCAGTGGGTGACTTCGTCTGGGAGGTAAACCACAAAACAGTATTGCCTATACTCTAACAAGGTCCCAGAGAGATGGAAGGGTGCCTGTCACACAGCCTGGAGGTGTGAGAGGTGGATGTTTGAACAATGTTTAGGCCACACCCTAGTTAATGACAAAAGACACTTCAGGAAACATGATCCAGTCCATCCTGAAGCACATAAGGTATATCAGAAGCATCTCCTATTTTTCTCCCCAACCATTTTGCACCAGTGTTGCTTGTTTGAAACTGGATCAGTCTCTCACACCGGTCCAAGGAGGGAGGGGAAGGTGGGAAACTACAGCCAGAGGTAGAAAAGTTATACCTGTTTCATGTTACAGTTGGCTTCAGACAATTTAAAGTGCCAGTGAAACTGTAGCACTAATCTCTTCCCCAAATCCCACTGCATTCCACATTTCCTCCAGGAGCCCATTTTTGGTTATTTCTGGGGTTTTGGCGCACAGGGTTTTCATCAAAACATGAAGTTATTAAGCAGGGAAAACCAGGCAATTAATACAGAGCTAGATCCCATCTGCCTTAAATTTCAAGACTGTTCACGTGTGAAGTTTTTCATCAGATATTCATTTAATAATAGCAATGGAACACTTAATATTACTGAATTGTATGTTACATTGACTTTCCTTCTTTGTTAATTTTATTTTAGGCACCTTGAGAAAGAGGAGTGTGAAATATTTGGCTTTCATATGTCTAAAAAATATTTGTGAAGTAAGCTGCAGGCAAGCAGAAGCACTAATTTAAGGTAGAAGAGACCTTAATATAAGCACAAATGGCCATAACTTGTTGACTAATTAGAAAGTAGACTATTTCTCATGTGCAGAATTGGGAGGATCCAGAACAGCTTTCCAAAGAAATCAGGGCTGTGTGAGAAATATGTTTTCAGATGGAGCTGAACATTTTCTGAATGGATTTAAATAATACGATTAAGTATGATTAACACAGAAATGTATTTTTTAATCCAAGAGGCTCCATTTCATCCTATGTCTCATGGTCTGGTCTCAGTGATTCATTTGTAATTGCCTATACTCCATAAACACTTCAGAGCAAGATATTAAGAAGCTCGTATCCTGTCAAAACAAAATAAGCTATTTGTTTTCAAAACAAATCTGCATCCAAGTTGTATTTTCTGGTGCTCTTTCTTCTCATTCCTCTTGCAAGTGGGTCTTTTATGGCATGAGAAAATAAGATGGTTCCTTTGGGATTTTGTCTGCTATTGTTAATTCCCCTTCAGAAGTTGTCATTCACTGTGCCACTGCAAGTAGTTGCTATGGAAATAAAAATGATGTCCATAAGAACAGTCTTGGGGATGTAGCATCAGGAGCACAGGGCTTCTTGCAGAGTCTGGGATCTTGGTTTCAGCCATCTTTGATTAGCAAAGACTGAAGAGATAAAGAAATTAAGAGGCAAATCCATTTACTCCAGAAACTTTTGTGCGTTAAAAGAAGTTTTTTCAGAGGTATATTTTGGCTCCTCTTTAAATTCAGTTGGAGCCTATGATGCTGTAAATCTGTCCACTTAATATTTTGTTCATTTGTCAATGAAATATTTTACATCTCAGACTCAATGAGCGCTACCTATAATGAACCACACACTGAATGAACCCTTCCTAATGGAGCTGTCATTGTGTGCAGTTGTGTATAAGCCCAAAAAATGCTAAATCCAGATAAACACTCAGCTGAATCCACATTAGCTCTCTTTATCCCATCCAGCTCCAGGAACATTCTCACTGGCCATCGGATCCATGCAGCTATAAAAAAGAGCAGTGAGCTATGCTAGATGCTGGGAGGAATAGCAACATGACCATTGTCCCAACTGTGTGCTGAAGACACTAAAAGCTCATTGCCTGGCACCTCAGACTACACCAAACTCATTGTCTGACATGGTTCCTACCTCATCCATCAGCCTTTATTCCCCAAATCTGACTCTGAATTCTTGCAGATCTTTGGCTAAGACTCAGCTGAGCTCAAAGTTTGGTTTATGCTCTCCTGTCCCTGTTTTTTCTCCATAATTACTTGAAAATCAACTTTTAGTCTGACCAAAATGTTACTGCTCCTCTTAAGACTCATATTTGTCTCACAGGATGATCTGAATGCTTGGTTTCTTTAGTGTCTGATTAACTTCCTATTTTTGTCCTGATTACAAAGATTTGATTTCTTACACCTCAATAATGGGTTCCAGATCCTTCAAGGTACTCCTTAATTTGTTTCTCAAAGAAAACAGCCCCATATAATGTCTTATTGTGTAGTAAATTGCCTGCAAAATGAGGATCTTAGGACAAGGTTTTAATTTTCAAGGATTTGGGCTTCTTCCCCCTGCAGCACTTTTAATGTTTATGAAGGTCTGTAACGTGGCCCTGAATTTGCCAGGACAGACCCATCTCAGCATGTGTTTCCTTGTGTACTGGTGCCATAGCCCTGAGATGAGCAGATAATATATTTAAAAAAGACTGAGGAGGAAAATTGGACCATCAACTAGGTGAAGAGAAACCTTTGTGTTTTCCATGATGACACTGTATGTGCAGCAAGGAAAGTGCAAGATGACATCTGGATCACATGCAGCATTCATTATTTCTTGTTTAGACATGTTCATCTCATCTTTTTTCTCATCCCTTCCAACTCAAAGCTTTCAGGAGGGTTCACAACATCCCAATAGCACATATATGCAATGGAAAAACTGCATAGCGAGAGCTGGAACACGTCAGCGGATCCTGTTCTTGTTAGAAATTGCTGAAATCAAGGCATTTTAGAATCATGGAATGGTTTGGGTTAGAAGGGACCTTAGAGATCATCCAGTTCCACCCCACTGCCATAGGCAAGAGACATCTTCCACTAGACCAGGTTCTCCAAGCCCCATCCAACCTGGCCTTGAACATCTCTCTACGAGGGATGGGGCAGCCACATCTACTCTAAGCAATCTTTTAGGGATGGACTTTCAACTTGGCTTGAATTCTTCTGAGAATGGGGCCTGAGAAAACCTTCCTACTTGCTGGGCTAGGTGGGCTTCTGGGGAATGCACGCCTCAGAAAGGATTAATATCTGATCATGAGATTCCCTCACTTTGAGGATTGCCCATCACTTCCTCAGCTGACATCCCTGGGAAGGTCTTTAAGATTTGGCTGGCTCCAGGGCAGAGCTGGACAGGGTATCTTCTGGCTGTTGGTTTGCTTTTTTGAAGCCAAATATCTAACACTTTCTTTTCCATATGAAATCAGGAGTAATATCAATTTCTGGGATAAAAAATCCTCCCCAGCAATGAAGTAATCATTCTCTGCCCAGCTCTCTCAATATGCAGGCTCTGCACAACTCAGGTAATTCTGCAGAGAAAGGAATATAGAGCATCTAATGGAGAAAGGAAGGAAGCAAGCCAGACCATCAAAACTAATTTGTTTTTCTCTCATCTGAACTGTTTTTCACCAATTAATTTCCTTAGAGATTTTGGCAAGGCCTTGATCAACTAGACCAAGATCATGATGCAGGACCCAGTCTGATAAGGAGCGGACACTTGTCTTTACCAAAACATGTCAAGAAGCCAAGTGACTTCACACCCCCTTGAAGACTCTGCCCCTAAAATTGCATTCTCAATGCAGACACAAGGTGTGTTGAAAACGAGCAGTGAGACACAAACTCCTCCTGACTCTGCAAAGCCTGGTTCCTCTGAATCATACCTGCCTTCCTCTTTTTCCATCCTGGGACTCTGTTGCAGACCTTCTTCCTCCTTTTCACAGTGATTGCCAGAGTTCAAACCACTGTGCCTATTGCACAGGCTGCCAAGAAGTTCCATTCCAGCATGATCTAAAGAAACATCATGGCTTGACGTGTGCACTGCAATAATTTCTCAGTGTCTACTCCAACACTGAGTTGCGAGAAGGGACAGTGTGTCTGTCTTGAAAATTCCTCTTCTGTATGATAGTATTTCCTATTTCCATCCAACCAAGGCCGCCTTTTGTTATCTTGAAGCATTTCCATGCCAGCACAATTAATGAGCATGTTGAGTCTCAAGCAAAACATGTGTTTGACCATGAAGATTTAGCATGTATCCTTTCAGGGGAAACAAAAACAAAGCAATGAAAACTCTGTGCAAACAACCTCCCTGGCAGATGTCAAGAAGCAGCAAAAAAATGTTTTTCCATGAACTGGACTGCACAGTCTCGGAGCAAAAAGAAAATACATAGGTAAATGCATTGGCACTCATTTATTTCAGGGTAAAATATAATTTTGCACTCTGTGTGGATTCCATCTCCTTTCCAAACACCCAGATCAGTTGCTGGGCTAATGACAGTGATTTCTCATGAGGAAGAGGCTGACTTAAAGAGATTCCACTCTTCAAGATGTAGCATGGCACAGAATTGCTCTTCAGTTACTCAGAAGACAAGAAAAAGTGCAGAGACAGATTTCTCTTGTCTTCAGAAGGGAGAAAAACTTTATGACTCAGAGGAAAGGGTTGTTTAGCACCTACAATTTTGAAGTGTTTATAGAAGAATCTCCCTAATAAATTTTGTTTCCTCTTTCATCTCAAGGCTGAGTAAAGGGATTTGATCAATACCTTTCAGGTCTTTAGCTAGTTCATTCATTCTGTAAGTTACAAAGGATGGTTTCATGGTACCAGAGAAGAATCAGGGGAAAAGAGCACCCCAGAAGCTGCTTATCCCTCATCTGACTTGTCAACCAAAATGCCCCAGTATGTCTGGGACACTTGAAGAAGTAATACAAATCTGTGAGGAGCAAACATCTTGCCTGATCTGGAATCTGCAATAATTTACCCTCAAAATATGTTTACAAGACCATTAAAAACCTTCTGCCACAGCTACATGTGCTGACAAACCTAGGCAAGGGGAATATTTTTGGTCTCAGTGGGATCCGGTGTTTGTTTCTGCTGGAACTAGACTTGACCTGACCTGAGTCCTGACCCCCAGGACTTTCAGGCCCAGATAACACAGCATCTGCCTACCAAACATCTTTCCTTTTCCTTGAACTGCCTGAACAAATCCAAAAATTATCCCCACGAATGGATTCATCTTAAGGATGGGTTGTTCCCAACTGAATTTCCATCTTTTGAGGTCTTCAAAATTGGACTGGTCAAGTCCCAGAGAAACCAGGTCTAATTAGACATGGCTAGAGGAACAGGATGGACTGGATGACCTCCAAGAGGTCCCTTCCAACACAAACTCTTGATTCTATGATTCTGCAGAAATACAAACCTGAAACTGGGATTTAAAACAGCCCAGCATTTCTGAGTGCTGCCTGCAGACTGCTGGCACTGAAACTCAGTGGAGGAAAGATGCATTTCTACTGTTAAAACCTCTGATTGGGAGCTGCTTCCCTTTGTATCAGGGAGTCATCATTGCTTCCATGGTTTCTGATATCTTGGAATTCAAATTTCAAGTTTACTGTGCTGCCTCATAAGATGACAACTCATTAAAAAAAAATCTGTTTGTTTATGTGGTTAAACCTTGCTTTTTACATGATTTCGGTAAGCAGGAACTGACAAATTCTTTGAGAGGCTCTTAACAGGAACAAAATCTATTTTGAGAAGGCTCTCTGGCGTGGCCCAGTTGTGGCACACAGAACTGTCTGCTGGACCTCACACTCTGAACAGCCAAGGTGGGAGTATCTTCATCACTCAGGCTTGGGTGCCAATCAGAAAAATGTTTCCAAATTTGGCATTGGCACCATCAGTACTCTGTGTCAGTTTTGTGCAGAGCAGAGATGAAGGTAGCCCTTGTCAAAGCTGGGTTAACAGCAATTTCCCTGCTACTCCCAGGACTCCACTTTGGTGAAGGTGCCAGCATCTCTGGGAATGAATCCATTAACTGGGCAAGCAGAGATATTTTTGGCAGGACAATCTCTATATTCATCAGCTACTTCTCCACATAATGATTATAATGCCTCACACCTTACTTTGCATGGGAGATCTGCTGAGATCTTCAATGCTGAAGGAGTGATTAAATGCCAACATAAGGCATATGAGCTTATTCAGGTAGATAGATCCTTCCTAACACTGGTGGAGATAGTAAATATTTCACCTGCTATTTCTTATATATAAATATTTGAGGCTAGCTCATGAGCTGTGCCTGCACTTTCCCAGGCAGTTAATCCATTTTAGGAAAGTATTTAATTTACAGACATTTCCTGCAGCAGCAGGATTTATACTCAATGAGGAACAACTCTGCCCCATGTGAAAATCTCAGAAAGTATTTCTCACTGAAAATAGGGGTGTTCATCAAGGGGTCAGAGGTGGAAGAATTTGGCCAGGTGTCTGGCAGAACCTGAGATGTTGCTTCATTGCTGGTGTGATGATGAAGAGTGATCTTATTACAGAGGGAACCCTTTTGTCATGTTACCAGAGGGACAGAGGTATCTCAGAGGATTGGATGATGTTCTGGATCTGCTCCATGCACATAAAAGCATGATTTATTCTTCAGTTGTTTCCTAGATTCCTTGTTGTATTTTCCTTTTAAGGTTCAAGGACAATGTCCTTGAAGCAAATGGCAGAAGGGATGATGTGCTCTAGGGGCATGCATGTAAACCCTGCCACCTGATCATCTATTCAGCAATTTTTTAATTGCTTGAGCTGTGTCACCTGAGAGCCATTCATGGCTGGAGTTGCTTTTTCATTGTTTTCTGCTGTATATAAAAGGATTAAGAGTTGCAATTTTGATGCTAATTAAAACCCTCATGTGATTAGGGGATAAAAAAGCACATTGGCATCTTCCCTTCAGTCACTTTCTCTGAGCTGCAGTGCCATATCACAAGAGCACTGTTCAGGCTGGCTTTAAGATATTTGAATTTTCCATCCTTATCATAAGGAGGTTTTATTTATTATTCTACATCATTTCACCAGCCTCATATTGCTAAAATTCACGGAGTGAATAAAGATGTGAAATATGACAATCTCTCAGACCCCAAACACCAGTTTCTGGAGGTCCCTGGTGGTCACATCTCCAGATTTGATGTGTCACTTTATGTTACCTTCACAAAAACAGAAGAAACTGCCTGAATGCAAACGCCTTAAACCAGACAAGATAAAGCCCCCACAAGGACAACACTGAGCTAAAAAGAGGCTGGATTGTGGGTCTGATCCAATTCCCATGCATATGGAAAAGTTCCCACTGATGTAATCAAACATGGCTCAGGCCCAGAGTGATAGGTAATTAATCATTACTATTTATTTGTTAGAACCAGCAGTGGACAACAGGATATAAATACAAAACAGATCCCGCCCCAAAGAGTTCAGCAGCTGAGTTCTCTGGTTTTACAAAGAGTGACACTCTGGGAAGCTGACATCAGGTATTAATTTAGCATGATTTTCATCTATCATTCCACACTTACATGTTGCTGGGATGGGGAAGGCATTTCATGGATGAAGTGTTAGCATTGCTGAGTCTTCTGGAGGAAGCTTAATGTGCAGAAAGGAGTTGGATTAGGTGGGAGAACATGGGGAGGTGGAGATCATTGCATGAACAGCAGAAGATATGGGAAAAATTCCTCTCCCAGGTCTCCAGGCTAGCAAGTCCCAGTGACAGGGAGGGTGGTGGGCATAGTCTTAGATGCAATGGTGGGGGAGAAGTCCATGCAAGGCTGGACTCAAATGTGGAGGAGCAATTATAAGAGAAGAGGCGGAAGCTTCGAGAAAGGTGGAGTTTGTTTAAGGATGGTGGCTGTAGGAGAGTGGTTGAAGATGGTTCTCAGAGCAAAACCAGGAAAGCACTCACATGTTCATGCACATGCAGTGACAGACATAGCCCTCAATCATTTTCTTGAGTACTTCAATTCTACCCAGTTCTCTGGCTAACTCATCTTCTCTGCCCAAGACAGCAGCAATAACCCCCAGCAATATCATAATTGCAATGGAACCATCATCTGCTTCCATCAACTCGAGGATCCTTGGGGGCCATTCTTTGTGGGTTAATGGATCATGTGTCCTTTCATACCCAGAAGACTATCAGCTGAACTGCAAACCTACTATAAGGGTTTCCATTACTAAATAGGAAAACAGTCTGTGAGTCCCTAGTTAAAATGAATTGGTGATTTAGGGCCTGAGTTTCACTGCAGTCTGTGATAAAGCTCACAGTGAGTACTTAATTAGGGCTTCAAATCCACACCTGGGCAATACCAGATGAATGGCTGGATCTTTCAAAAACAAAACAAAACAAAAATCAAAACATTCCCCTTTTGCTCACTTCACAGATCTGCAATCCCAGGCCCTCAGGAGGAACAGCCACCAATGCCCACACGCTCTCAAGACTCACACTTCTTTCATACACTCACTCAACTGTGTACATTTATACAATCCAGAAGGCTCCATCTCATAACTCCAGGCAATCCTGAAAGAAAAGGAGATAGCATCAGTATCATAAACCAAACCTCACACCATCTGCTTTCATGCTTTAGCTACCTAATGTTTATAGATCACATATCCAAACCACTTCAGTTCAGCTTGAGACTGGTTTTCAAGTCTGCAGGCTCCAGGAAAAGACATAATGGGCTGTTCAACTGGAATTAAGGAAAATAAAACCCCTTTAGGTTCACTCACATGTATCCATTTTACTGCCCTGATCATTCTGTATAAGTGAAATCTTTTGAGGTTTATCTGAACTATTTTTACATGGAAGCTTTGTCAGAAGTTTTAATTCTTAAAAGCTGTCCTCAAAGTGCACACTGGAAATGTCAAAGTCACATCTAATGTCTGAGGACTTTTAAGGTAGATTTATGTGATGTATCAGGGAAAAAATTACTGTAGTAATACATAGCCCTGTAGTAATTAAACCAAACAAACTTAAAAACCTCTTCCAGTGCATGTGGCATTTTTAAACTGACACCTTTCAGGAAGCAGTCATAAATACACACAATGTGCACCTCTCCAAGGTCAATTCTGTCTCCTTTGGGGCTCGCAGCAATGAACAAGGGTGTTATGTTTGTCCAGGATGCAGGAGCATGGAAGGATCCAGAGGTGATCCTGACAGCTGCAGGCTGCTCCCAGATGTTCCAAGCCAGGACATCTGCTGCTGCAGATACATTTAGGTACATTTAGAAGGCAGAGTAACACCTAAAGGGCTCAGCAGGGTTCACTGACCCCAACATGCTCCTAACCAAGCAAGCTCTTTAGATTAGATATAAAGTTTTTACTATGAGGGTGGTGAGGCCCTGGCACAGGCTGCCCAGAGAAGCTGTGGCTGCCCCATCTCTGCGAGTGTCCAAGGCTGGCCAGGGCTTGGAGCAAGCTGGTCCAGTGGAAGGTGTCCCTGCCCATGGCAGGGGGTGGAACAAGATGACTTTTAAAGGTCCCTTCCAACCTTAACCATTCTATGTTTCTATGATGGTTAAAATCAACTGCTGATACCAACAACTGTCTTACTTATGCTGTTGAAAAGCAGCTCCTGAGATACGGAACAGACAGGACTCTGCACAGCCAGGCAGGGTCCTCATTGTCTACAGGAGACTTTGTTTGCAAGGAATTTGATTCAATGCTAAGTGCCTTACCCAAATAAAAAGGATCAAAATTCAATTTATCTTGATTTACTTGTTGGAACAGAGATGCAATTTCTTTGGAAAACCTTTTACTGAGAAATTGAAGGGTGGCATTTAACACTAAAATACTCGGGCACAGAGTCAAGTTTTTAGGAGTAGCCCTTTATTTTTATATATCTCCAGCTTTGTCCTGTACCATTTAGTTTGTGACAGTAAACTTGGGCAGGATTTGGGGCCCTTCTGCAGAGCTTTAAACTCTTCCTACTATTTTTAAAACCACAGATAAAATAAGCCTACAGTTTTGAGGAATAAATGATTCTCAGTGGTCTCAAGTCAGAACATCTTATTTCCTGAGGGAAATATTTATACAGGGACAGCTTGTGCTGTACTGCAAAATATCTAGTCTGGTCAGTCTGAGCAAAAGTTGTGCTGGATTTCTCAACAATTTCAGTATGAAGCTAAATCTCCTCAAGAATCAGAATCTTGCCTCGCCTCGCCTCGCCTCGCCTCTTTTCTCCTCCTCTTCTCCCCTCCCTTCCCTCTCTCCTCCCCAGAAGACTGGGAGCACAAAAATTAGGACTCTCCCAAATGGGAAACTGGCTATGTGAGAGCAACAACTTTATTAGCCACTCGAGAATTCATACTGGGAAGCCTCCAGCTGATGCTGTTCACTAATTTCCCACTCAAATTACTTGTCTTCTTTTGTGGCCCTACTCTGTTGCATGGAGAAAATTATGCTGCCACACCCTTTGCTAAAAGACAGCAATTTTCAGCTGTGTTTCCCAAAGTTCCCCAAAACCTAAAAACCCTTCAGAAGTTCCCTAAATTACCAATTTTATAGGTGGGAAAACTGAGGCTTAGAAATTGAACAGCAAGACACATGCGAGTGTCCCAATTATAGGTGAACTACTCTCCTCCCAGATAGATGGGAGAGAGGGGAGTAATGGGTCATTCTCAAATCTGAAAGAAGTTTTCTTCTATGTTATATTCACACCTTGGAGAGGAGGATTTCCAGCACATTGAGCAGGATGTAACCCCCTTGCCTGCGATGAAGAGCTTCTCAGCTCACATGTGGGGGGTGGCAGCTGCCTCTTTAGCACACACAGTTTTGAAAAAGGTTCTGAAAAGCAAACTACTTAGTCATTTCTGGTTCCATTTATTGCATAATTTGCAACAGAATTAGAGAGAAAATTATCTCATTCCAGGTATTCAGCTCTGCTTCAACCTCTTCATTTCCTTTGTGTTTCCTTTTTCTTCAGAGTCCAGAAGAAACAAATCTCCAGAAACAAATACAGAAGTTTTTAATGTTAAATGCAAAGACTAATTTGCATTGTAAGGACAGTCTTTTGTTTGGAGAGACACCAGTCCATAGCTGAGCGAGCTCTTCAATGCAAGGGTTGTCCTCAGTTTCATGTCTTACACTGTAGCAGCAGCCCAACCAGTATTGAAGCAAAATTTTTTAAAAAGCCTGTGGTAATGTATTAGGAATATTTTTAACCAGTGGCTCTTTGGCTGGATAAGAGCTGACATGTAGTCAGTGTGTCAATGCCAATCTATGTGTGTAGTAGGGGGGATGAATAAGGGCCAGAGCGGTTGTTGCTCATTCATCCAGAACACAGATCTCTAAATATGGAATGACATCTCACCACTCTCATGAAAGTGAAAGTTGGTTTCTGTGCTCTGCTGCTGGAGAAGAAGTGAAAAATAGCAAGGGCAGAATGTAAAACTTAAGGTACTAAAGGCATTGTAAATATGGTGGTTAAAGTAGATGAGATATGAAAGGAAGCCTCCAACCTTGCCAAGGAATTTTGTCCTTTCATCATGGTGCAGATGAATGGCTTTTAAACCATTTGCATTGGGTTTGAATGTCTAGAATTCAGAGTTAATCTGAACAGAACCAAATTTTATAGCAGGCACTAGAGCAGGTTTGTTTTCCAATTGCTTTTCCAGGGACCTGTTGCTCCAGTCTGCACAGGATAAAGGGGGGGAAACTCTGGAAACAGTTCTATGAGCCTCTTGGTCAGATGCCGGTGCAGGAAGCTCACAGAGACTGAGTTACATCAAAGACAGGCAGACATGGCAACAAAATCACTGAAAAACAGAATCCTTCACATCTGTATTCTGTATGAAATATGAATAAATCAGGTAAATCCTTCTTGCTCAGCAACTCTGGAAGGATTCAAACCCACCTGGCTAGGGGAGATGAGGTAGGGCAGGATGCTGAGACCAGGGTCCAGCTCAGATGGTCTCACTCAGATCCTGCAAAGGGAAGGGTGGCTTGAATGGTAGCTGTAGAGACTGCATAGTGACACCTTGATTGAGATCTGGTGTTACAACAGCATCTTTGCCTCTGTTCAACTCATCTTCCATCCCCCATCCTCCCTGAAAACAATTTATGACACCTTTTCACCCCTTCCAAAGGGAACACTGGACCAAACTTTACTGAGGAATTTGGATTTGTTGGCTGCAACGCAAAGAGGAAGAAATCTCATAATAAAGCCACAGCCTGTCAGGAGAGTAAACCACCTGTGGTGTCTTCACATGAGACTGAAATGCACTGCCTCAGTGAGCTGTAGAGATTCCATCAGTGTCTGTGCCTTTATCAGGCACTAAAACACATATACTCTTCTGCAAAAGTCATCTCAATATTCCTTAGAGAAAGTCAGATGGATCGTACCTGCATTTATACTGGTATTAGGCTTAATTTCAGCTTTTGTCCAGAGAGTCTGAGGTTTTTTCTTTCTGATGATGGGAAAGTGTCACATGAGGTCTTTCCTGGTGTTTCCCGCCTGAAAAATGAGGAGTGAGAATCTCATAGCAGAACACCTTTTCATAGTCACTGTGTTGGCTGAAGACTTCCAAGGGAGGGGAGTAATCTGGGTCACAGGATCAGGATACTCCTACTATGGTTACCACAAAAACACTTTTGGCAACCCTTAACAGGCCATGAGGGAGAACACTTCAGCTGGTCAACTTTGGAACTAGATGAACTTTAAGGTCCCCTCCAATCCAAGCCATTTTATGACATTCCTTCAAGCAGCTGGATAGGCGACTTGGCTGCCCCTCCCAATGATAACCCATGTGCCCTGGACCATGGTGAGAGGACAGCCTTACAGTTCATCTGAGAGGTAACAGGTGGCATTAAAAATATGCATATCAAAGACTTTTTTCAACATGTGTTTAGAGTCCCTTGAATTTCAGAATTTTGCCATGTAGACAATCGCATCAAGCAGGTTTAAAGTGGGATTATCTGCACAGTGAGCACACAGAGGAGATAAACTCATAACAAGACTTTGCATTTGCCTAGTCCCCAGCAAACCCTACACCATTCCCTCTAGTCTTGATAATTCTGGAATAGGTCAGGACACAGGGATGTTTATACCTGTGCCAGTGTTGCCACTAAACCCTTAACTTTGCAGGTCCAGGTCTCAAGGAACAAAAAATCAGTTGATCATATATGAATTTAGCAGTCCAAGGAGGTGATTTTCCTGTGTTGGTCTCTTTCGCAGAAGACAGGTATCTCATCTGTTTGACAGGCTGAGCAGGGATGAAAGAACAGCCAGGGGAGTTGGGTCACAGATAGCCAGATTCAGTATAAATCACATCTTTAGAGCAACAGAGAGATCTCACAAGCTTACAAGGAAGATGGAACAAAGATTTCTGCATGATGGAATATTTCCTCATTTGCAAATTGTCTTCTGGTGCCTTACAGTTTTACCATGATACTATGGTCCAAGCACTACCAGTACTTTGACTGAAACGTGGTTCTTACGGAATATGTCTCCACTACACTCTCTCCCTAAAATCATGGGTGTACGGGTGTGACCCTGCAAGCTCACCAAGCAGAGCATTCTCTTCTTGTAACTAAACATATTTGTCATATGAGCAAGCTCTGTTTTCACAGCCCCTGGATGCCTGTTCCAGGACTTTGCTGATACAATGCTCAGGAAACTTCATCTAATTTCCAAACTAAATTTACTTCAGGCCAATTAAAACCTTACTTGTTCTCGTGACAACATTTTTTTTCTTCATTCCAATGTTTCTTTTTGCTTCTGGCTGTTTCAACTTCCATGTGCAACAGCACTCATTTCCCCTCTCAATTGCTTTTGTGCAAAGCTAAAAAAGCCAAGTTCTTCAGCTTCCCCTCAGATGACAACTCCTCCATCTTCCATCCATATGCTTTCACTTCCCTTTACTGCTTGGTCTGAATGACCCATTCATGGACATGACCCCCCAGGCCTGGAGAAGACAGTCTTATCAAGCCCTCTCACTTCCCTGAGCAGTAAATACAAAACCCCACAAATATTGCTCCAGAAGGTGAATATGAGGTATCACTCCTGTATTTCCACTTGTGCTTCTCTTGACCCAGGAGATTTCTTTCATCCATGCTTGGATCCTCTGTGTGACAGAAAATACAAAAAGCAGGCAGTATTAGCTGCAGGTGGTGATTTGTGGCCTCAGGGTACACCTGGTAAATTGCAGCTATCCCTCCCGCGTCACAGCACATCTCCTTTTGTAGATGTCTCCTGGGTTCAGGGCAGGAAGCAAAGGCAAATTGGAAAAATGTTTTGAAGTTCATTCTGTATTTTGAAAAGCCCAAAAAGAAAGAAACAAACTCCACAAGATGAAAGTTCTAATATGAGAGGACAACTAGCTAGATCCTAAGTAACTGCCATTTAGTAATCTTCCCTTCCCCTTTCCCTTTCCCTTTCCTTTCCCTTTCACCCTCCTCTTCTCATTGCTATTCCTTCCCTTCCCTTTTCCTTGTTTTTCTCCCTTGGAAGCTCATAAAACCTTCAGACTTTCATAAGAAAGTTGATGAATTTGGAAAGTGAAAGTCATGATTAGAATGAAGACACTAGAAACACAAACAAGTTATTTTTCAAATAGTTAGTAGCTTAATGACATCATGACATGCCAAAGAGATATTACCATCAACATCCAGAACTACACCTTGTTAAGACTCCTATTCACTCTGTTTCTTGATGGCAAACAAAAAGCCAACCCCACGCTGTGCATATCTCATCTATAGAATGAATTTCACCCACTAATGAACTAAACTACATTCTTTGTTTGGATGACAATGTCACAGATGGTGAGTCACTGGCCAAGGAATATAAGGCCAGTATTTTCAAATTGGCCTGAAATTTAAACTGCTTGGGTTTTCACAGGTGCTAGGTGTCAGCACCACCTCCTAGATGTATCACTGCAAGCTTGGAAATCATCTTACTATTGCTGTAAATGCTCAAATAACAGGCAAATGCTTTCTCTGGATTTCATCTTTCAAAATTGTGATGAAATCATGATTTTCATCTATTCAAAAAATTATGATAATATGTTTTTAGGTCCTGGCCAGAGAACACAGTCAGACAAATGCAATACTAAAGTGTTGCCAATTCTTATGATTTTATCTGGACTTTTATTACATGTTCTAAAAACCCCAGACTTTGCATCAGAGGATTAGATATGTATCTCAAGTTCCTCATCTTTGTTTCTCCTTTTAATACAGGGAAGGAAAGAAAGTCTGAAAAGTTTTTTAAGCCTGTTCTATTGATTCAAAAAAAAATTAAAAAATGTCTGTCAAAAAAAAAGGTATTAAAAAATTTAAATAAAAATTTCAGACTGGTAAAGAGTACAATAAATATTCATAGAAATAAAGGCCTGCATCTGAAAGAGAAGAGTAAACTATTTTTTTTTAAGAACTCCTTTACAAGGGCAGTGAATGCAGCTATGAAAAGAATTATAAACCTCCAATATACAATACCTAGGGAAGTTTAAAAGCAAATCTAAAATCTACAAATTGTCGTTATTTTTGGGTGGAGAAAGGGAGAAAGGAAAGCTGGCACAATAAATAGGACATCTTAATAAATCAAAATCAGAATGAATCCTAAGTGTAATATTGGCTCATGGACACAGATGAATACAGAAGGACAGAACAGACTTAAAAACATAATTCAGAAGCAATCAATGTCTTCAGAAAGCATTTGTATTCCAGTTTGGGGGGGAAATATATTTATATTGCATGGTGATGATTAAATACTTTACATCAAAACAGAAAAAAACACATGAAAGAATAGCTAATGGTATCAGATACATTAATACTAGGTATCTGTGGACTGGAAGCCCAGATTTACAGGAAAAACTAACCAACAACCAATATGTGCTGTTGAGTTTGAGGAATAACTTGCATCCTGGAAACAGAAAGAGTCCTTCTGGGACAGAGCTATCAGTCTCCAGTCATGGAAAAAATTGGAGTCAATGACATCACTGAAAAAAATAACACTGATCCACACAGAAAACAAATCACATCAAGCGAATCTCATATAAGTTTTGATAGGCAAAAATGACAGTATGAATGTAGCATATTTACACAGAAATACTCTAAATTACACCAGAACATTTCTCTTATGAAATTGGAACCATCAGATAATCAACATAATGTACATTTAAAGAGATAAAAGTGTCAGATATGTCTGAAACGAGGGTTTAAATGCTTATGCACATCTTTGTCCTAATACATCTCTTAGCTGTACTCCAGATGGATTTGTCTGTAGACTTACATTATATAAGACTTTTGTCAAAGGCTAAGAAAAAGCATGAAAATTGCAATGGATAAATATAGCAGATGACTCTGGGTTTGGCAAAAGCAAGAAAAATGAAGACAGGTTGCTACCAGGAGGCAATTCACTGTGATTGATACGCAACCACAAGCAAACTACTGGTACTTTCACATGACCAAATGTAAGACTGCATGCTTAAAATGATACATAAGGTCATGATTTACCAGATTAGGGTAGGGGACATGATCTGACTCTCTGGAAGTCAGCAATTCCAACAGGAATGTGCAGGTCATGGTAAGTAATGGCTGAGCCTGAGCAGAAGTGTGAACCTCAAGTTACAAACAAGGGAAGTAGACACATAAAGTGGAAGTCAAAGCTGAGGCTGCGAAATCGGAAAGGGTTAATAGCAGGCGAAAAAAGGAATTACTGTAGAACTGGGAAAATGCAGTCTCTGCATCAAAGACAATTCACAACAGTTTTATTTCGAACACAGATGTGCATTACAGTAAAGCTTGTGGTTCCAGCACAGGAAAAAGGCTCACCACCTTAGTGATAGATCCTGGAAGCCAGAAATGGGGGTGCTTCAATTTCATGGGAGCCAGCTCCAATATCTGAAGTGTCTGAAAAGGCCTGGTCCCCATAAAGCTTGGAGTAATCCTAAGGAAGGACTGGGTTCCTCACTGCCAGTCCATAGCACCCTGTCCCAACCAGCTGGTGAGATGATGATGGGGTGGTTCCCTTCAACCTTTCCTTCAGACAGCTGAGGTCACTCCAGTAACTATCAGTGAGGATTATTTCTCTACCACCCCTACCACAAAAGGTATAAAGCTCACAGCTTTATACCTACTTTTCTTGCAGTGTTGATGTCAGTATATAGACTTGTTCTTTCCTCCAAACTTTTCCTAGAAGGAATACGAATTTCAGGTAGTAAACCAACCCCTGTCCCAAGGGATATGGTTTCTAGGGAGAGCACCTGCCTGGACTCTCTGTAGTGGCTCCAGAGGAACCTTCTGAGGCTCTTGCTTCACCTTGAAGTTGTGTTGTCCTCTTCTCCTTTCATGGTCCCCATCCTGACCAGCATCTGCCGGCTTTGGAAGGTTAAAAACATAAATACCTGAAAGGATCTGAGCAGAGCTGAAAATCTGAACCGGGTCTTCAAATACTCAGTCTGTGGAAGAGTGAAATCAGGGTAAGGCTAGAGAGCAGGAAAATCAGGAAGTGCTGGAAAGAGGATGCTGAACCCTCGGATGTTTTATGGTCTGGTGACATCCATCCTGTGCAGCCTGGGTGCTCTGAGACAGCACAGTGAGGACCAGGGGAGAATGACCAGAGAACAGAACAGACAAAATAGGTAAAAAGAAATGGGTCACAGTTGCAAATATAATTTTAGAACAATTTAGGTCAGAATAACCTGGAATAGGTCCCTCCAAACAGGTGCTAAGTGTCTAGTGATCTTTTTTTTGTTGTTTCTTCTAGTCCCAATCATCATTCCTGTGCATCTCTGTGCAGTTCTTAAACCAGCCCCTCTGGAGATGCCTGTGTAACAACATGCCACCAGAGGTAGAGCAACAGTGGGAAGCAGCAGAGGAAGGAGCCAGTCATGAACAGAAGCCCCTGAAAACATCAGCAAGTGCTACAAGGTGGGGGAAGAAAGAATAGGCAAGAGGCCAAGTCAGTGGCTTTCATATACTGTTCCTTTCTCTTGCCTTTCACTTGACTATCCTGATAAAGGTCCTTCTGGGAAGGATTTGTCTTTAGTCCAATGATAACATTCTTGATGCTCATTTGTGCCCCAGCTGAAAGTGTAATAAAGCCTCCTTAGTGATAAAAATTAGGTAGGTGTTGGGGTTTAGGATTCTTCTTTTTGCTTCTTTCTCTCATGGCATTTTGTCTGAAGTTGCTAAAATGCTACTTAAGAGAGACAAAAGACGTTGCCGCAGGAAGGATGCAGCTCACTACCCTCTTAGCAGGGGGGTTTCTCCTTGAGTGTGGAGATACCACAAGAATTGGGCTGGGGGAAGGGTAAAGTTGTTAAGCTGGTCGGGGGGTTTTCCCTCCAGCCCGGCTGGATGGGGTCAGAAGCTCAGACCCAAGAAGCCGTAGCGGACCCAGAGAGGTGATCCCGTGAGGAACCGTCTCCCAGGGGGTCGTGGCTTCTCTCAGCCGTCGGCCAGGGCTGCCTGCAGAGGTGCCTGGCTCAGCAGGCCATCAGCTCTTAGTGATTCAGCAGTGACTTCAGCTCGGCTCTGCGAGGCAGAACCCCCCTTGGCCAGGCCCGGATAGAGAGAGAGGAGAGGACTCTCTGGTGGTTCCGCAGAAGCAGCTTTATTCTTCCATCTTCCACGAAGGGGTGACCAGAGACAAATCCTCCCCCGACTCGGGGCAGAGGGGTCTCTTTTATGGGGGTACATAGGTGGGCGTACAAGGGTAAGAAACCAATGGGTACTAGGGTATTTTACATACAGTTTCCTAGAGGATCTTGGATCTATCTGTTCTAACTAAAAAGGCTCTTTGTTTCCCCAAGAGGGGCCTGGAGGGAGATAGTGCTACTTCCTTATCTCCAGGCCTCCCTGCCAGGGCAGGGAGCTTGTCAGACCCCGTTTGGAGATGTTGCGGTTGCCTTTATCTAAACAAGGGCTTACTGCCAAGACAGGGGTTTGTCAGACCCTACAGAAGGGGCTGGGTGCAGCTACTTGCTCTTCTTGCTCTCTTGGCATTAGGAGGGGAGACAGGGTGCAGTTGCTGCGGGAAGAATTCACCACCACTGCAGGGTTCTATCTTCTGCTGCTTTCTTCTACCGTGAGTGGAGCTCTGCTAGTAATAGCAGCCATTCCACTGGGACCTTATTAACACCCTACCTCACTAAGAAAGGGACTTTTCATCATCTGTTGGGGTGCGTCAGAGGAAAACCACAGGATCCCGAGCCCTCTCCCCCTCCCAGGGAGCCTTTTCCTGCCCTGATCAGAGCAGGGCTGCCACTGGCCAGCTCCTGCCGTTTTTTTTACCATTGCTCCAGGTTTCACTACACTGTAGCTCTGCACCCTCTGCCCTGTCAGAATGTCCTGCAATTCCGGCCCTTCCGGGACACCTCATCATTCCAGCTACAGCCGTAGAGTTTCTGCCACCTCTTGCTTGCTACCCTGGGCAAGCCCACCCTGCCATTCCTGCCTCTGCTCCGAAGTTCCTGCTGCAACCCATTCTCGCCATCAGGCTGTCCGCCACTGACCACGTGCTCCCCAAACCTGCGCCACAGCGCCCCCTGCAGGCGCGGGGGAACCATCGCAGCCGCCCTGCCCGGCCAGGAGCCAACAGCGCCCCCTGCCAGCTGCGAGCGGAACTGCACCGAAGGGGAAAGTGCCTGCGGCCGAGAGAGGCTGGCACTGGGTTCTGGTTCTGTTGGTTGTTGCTGCCGGTGGTGCTGTTTGTTTGTCTTGTTGCACATACTAGTAAAGAAATGTTATTCCTTTTCTCATATCTTTGCCTGAAAGTCCCTAATTTCAAAATTATAACAATTAGGAGGAAAGATGGTCATATTTTCCATGCCTGGGGAGGCTCCTGCCTTCCTTAGCAGACACATGTCTTTCAAACCAAGACAGTAGGGGAATTTGTAAAATACATGGCATTGGGCATTTGAAACTGCAGAATACCTGTCTCTCAGCTTGGCAGCCCTTCTGCACCTCTGTTCTCCACCTGCATGGAAAATGAAGGCTCCAGGGAACATAAAACTGTGCTCACACACTAAAGAAGCAGGGCTTACTAGAGTGAAAGGGCTTGCAGGAAGTAGTGGCAAAATTCTCATTGCCTTTAGAGAGACATGGACTTTGTCTAACACTTTTCATTGAGGTTTTGTGTATGGCTCCTACTGGTTTTCAAGTGGGACATAGACCTATGGGGGGTGAAAGAGCTTGTCAGTGGTTTTGTAGCAAAAAGAAGAGGAGGAATGAAATTCAGTACAGGGAGTGTGATGAAGCTTGCTTGCTTGCATTCCTCTGAGGGGAGGAAAAGGTTTTATCTTGTTCCTGGGCATAAGGCAACATAGCAGAGCCCTTTCTGCTTGCTATATCATGTGGCTAATAAAATTCCTGTGCTCCACACTCAGCAGATGGTTTTGTAGCTGATGAATGAACCAGAATGTGATCCTGTTCCCTTTCCTGCAGTTTCCTGGCTGTGCAGTGCTAGAAAGAGCAAAGGTCACCCATGAGTTGCTGTACATGTCAATAATGTAGCAGAGCAGGGCTGTTAAACCTTGAGAGCTTGAACGAGGGATCATCGAGGAGGTGGGGAAAAGAGATGAGTGAGATTTCAAATGCTCTATTGAGAGACACTGCAGAATCTTTCATCAGAAAGGAGAAGGTATCTTAAAAGCTGCCTCTGCTGAGTGAGCTTTTGCAGGACTGCAGTGACACAGCAAACTCCAAGGCCAACCTTCCCCAAGTGGCCTTATCCCTGCACCAAAAATATTTCCAGATTGAGCATGGACCCTGACCCCCCTATGCAGAAAATTGCATCTCCATAATGAGTGCTTCACTTTTCTCCATTTCCTTGCAGCGGCTATGAGGCACTAAAAGAGATTCTCCACTGATGGGCTGAAATTCCTGGAGTCTTACTGGCTTTGCCAACCATTTTTACTCCCTGTAGTTTGGTCACAAGCCATGGTCAGACTCATAAATGTATCTGGAAAACTTTACATGGAGTTATATATGGGGCAGAAGAAAGGTTTTTACGGCACCTTGAACCAGGACTGTTCGCAGAAATAAACTAGAAATTGTTGTCTCTCATTGGCATAAATCTGCTCTCTCTCCAATTGCCATACAGGAGAGAGGTCAGGACTATGTAACGTCTGAAGGAACAAATTCAAGACTTTCTTCATAACAGATGAACATGAAAACACAAAGGGTGTAAACAGTGTAGTGATGATGTCTGAGTCTGCAGTTTGAGGGTTGAGCAGTACCAGCTTACATGGTGTTGGCTACATGGGGTGCTCTTCAGGACTTTACTCTTCACCTGTGATGTCTGTGTGGGGCAGGAAATTACAAGGATTCAAAAAAGCCCTGCAGAAAACCTGTGGAAAAGGAGAAGAAAGAATTTTCGAAGTTGCTGAAGCCCTCCCTGCTGCTTCCCTCCTCATTACACCTCTGTGGACTCTAATAAATAGCAAACAGCTGCTGGGGCTCATTCTTTGCTGTTATGTAACAGTAAGAAGTGTCCAAATGAAGCTTAAAAAAACCCTCTTTTAATAACAGCATACTTCCCCTAAACTGCTTCCAGCACAACCATTCCACACAAATCATCCCATAAACACTTTTGAAGGTCCCAGTAAAGCATGAACAGCCTCCACTAGTATTCTTAGAGGATTCCTCAGAGTAAATTGAGAGCAGGCAGCCACTGCTGGTGCCAGCACCTCCCTTGCTCCATTCTCTCTCTTTTTCTCCCACTTCCCCAGGGTTTTTCATGGCCTCAGTAAAATGTGTCCTGTGATGCTAAGACTATCTTTGTGTTCATCTGCTGACCTGCTCTTGCCTGTGAAATAACCCATCCTCCCTGCCAAGTTCAGACAGCCTTTGCAAGTCCCTAGCCCTGGCTGTGCAGGACAATTCTTCTCTAGGTTTCAGCAGGCATTGCTCTGCTGGGCCAGGGCATCTGTGGGGGCAATAGAAGACCCAATAGATATGTAGGTAAATGCTACCCTCCCCTTTCCATTGGTGCTTACAAAGACAGCCCTGTGAAGCCCACCCGATGTCTGACCCCTGTAAATAAGACACTGAACTGCCACGGGCTGCCATGAGCACAGGAGAGATGCTCCTGGGATAGGTGCCTGGGCATGAAATTAAAAGAACAAGTGTCTCCAAAAAAGAGAAGAAAGACCAAGCTTTCAAACCCAGCAGCTGCCTTGAAACAGCTGAGCAGGAGGACAGGGGCAAGGCAGCTTCCCTGAACTGGGAAGTATTGGTTTGAGAGAGGCTGCAGGACAATAGGAAGGGAAGAAGGGACTGGCAGCAAGTGCCATTTCCATCACCTGGTGTTGCAAATCATCTCCATGGCCAAGAACCTGGGCCTGGCCCCCATTAACTCATATGCAACTGCAGATGGACATGACGGAACTCAATCCTTGGAACTGCTGCCCTGACAAAAGGATCGGTTGCATGAGCTGTAGAATCTGTACTTGGAAGCTGGTGTTCAGTTATTGCATGTCTCATAAATCTTAAGCTCTGACTGAAAGTTTTCCCATCATCAGTATATCCAAAGTAACTTTTTAATGGAGATTATCTGCTGCTTAGTGACACAGTAACTTTGCTGCAGGAAATGGTGGATTCTCTCCCTTCCATCAGTTTTTGCAGAATTTTCAAACTTTCTCTCGGAGTCCTTTTTTGCTCTGCCAGAGCTGGACCAAATGACCAGAGGTTTCAAAGCTCTGGGGACTTAAGTATACCAACACATTATATGATCAATAAACGTAGTTTCCTTTGGAAATGCTGAGCACACATATTGCTGCTGCACTCCACTTTCCTTCTTTTGCAGCACATTTCTGAAAATACCAGTTTCTAATAAAGTCTGTCTTCATCAAATCTGGTTAAAATAGTCCACATGGAAGCTGAGTCTGAAGCTGAATTATTTTTATATCAGTATAAGCTTCATAATGTGAAATAAAATTATAAAATAAGGATTTTTTTTTTATACTAGCATTTCTCAGGTCTTCATTTTACAGCTGTAAAGTTCAGTGGATACAGTGTTATTTGTAACAAACACTGATGAGAATAGGAATGCAGAATGACCTGGGGCAGATAACTCCTGGTAACTCATTTCTGACATGGGTCCATGTTGAGGAAAAGGGTATTGGAAATCAGGGACCCTTCCCCCAGCTTTCCTTCAGACTTTCTCAGCTTGAGGTTGTATGCAGACCCACGGACCAGCTCTTCATGTGGTCTTCTGTAACCTTTGCTCAGGTACAGTGAAAATCTGGGCTTTATTTGAAATACCAAGCACAAAAGCAGGTGGTTCAAATGCAATAAATCACTGAAGTTAGACAGCTAGTGTTGAGATTACAAATTATCCAAGACAAGCTTATAAAGTTTTACCTCGTGCTCTGCTTTCAGGTTTGAAATATGTTTTTCTTCATCCTACAACATACATGTACACTCAGAGTTTTATTGGAAAAGGCTTGCAGTAAATCTCTTTATTATTAAGGGGAGAGTGGGATTGAGGGCTTTGGATAGGGGAGATTTAATTCAGTTCCCCCTGCCCTGGGACACCCCTGCAGTTGCAGCATGAGATAGACCAGTTTTGTCTCCCTTTTCTTTATGACAAATGGCTAATTGCTCCAAGAGATGTTCACAGCTCAGCAGGATAGGCAGATGTCAGCAATTCCATCCTGACCCAACACGGGTGTCACATCCAGGAGCCTGCCTTTGACTAGGACCAGCACAAGCGTTTTCAGGGGAAGAGGCAAGAAAACATGGAATAACCTGCCCATAATGTCTTTATAAACACTAGTTTATTTCTAGCTTCTAATATCCAAATATTAGTGTGAGAAAAAAAATTATTTTTAGCCACACATCTGGGGATCAGCTATGACTATTAACTGCTTCCAGAAGAAATGGGCCAGGCTGAAAAGCCAGCCCTCAAAAATGCGGAAATGTCATCTCTGTCCAGTTTCCTCTCTCCTGGAACATCAACAGCAGAAGGTTTCAGGCACCAAGGGACTGCTGGCCCAGAAAACCACCATGGTCCCTTTTCAGAAACCTTTTCACAGCCCTCTGCTTAGCCTTCGTACTTCAAAGGTATTCACCACCCAGCTGATCCAGTCTTGGGTTTTCTGGCAGAAGCAACTCCTGCAGTTCCACCTCTGCCACAGACTTTGTACACGAGCTTAAGCAAGACATTGAACTGAGGAGCTCTCAGAACAGAGTAATGACACCTTCTTAGGCTATTCAATCCAACACAAATGGTATTTGCTTGTACAGTAGTAAATGAGTTTATATCTGCTCTTCCTGAGCCTAGTGTCATAAAAATAATATAAATAATTTCCACTTTTTTCAGTGGTTTAAAACATGAAGAGTGATGCACTAATGCATAATTTAATTTATTTAATTTAATTAATAATTAAAAAACTAGGCGTTCCTTTTCAAAAGCCTAACAGGCCACTGTAGACATGAACTCTCAGCACATAGACAGGAACCCACTTGCCTAAACACTGGGTCTGCTTTACATTCATCATAAACAGACACTGAGCAAATGCAGTAAGAAGATATGTAAATTAAACTGGCTCAATTTCATCTTCCACCTATAACTGTTGCCCCTGGAAAAATCTTTTTGAAAATATTTGATTCAGATCTACAAAATGAGCCCTTGATCAGCATGAATCCTCACTCCATGACTGTGGATTTTCATCACTCTGAAGTGAGATACAAAGTCACTGGGGAAAAACTCCATTTTCACAGAGTGTAAATAAAAGTCAGAGACTTAATCTGCAGAGTCCTCCATCAACCTGAAAGGTTTACACAGCCATAAATCATCAAGACATTAAAGCTACACATATGCTTTTAGATCTTGCAGCAAGTTGAACGAAGTCTTAGAGCTGCAAGGAGTCCTTTAGGGTAAAGACCAGTTGATCAAGTAGGAGATGGTGAATGTTGCCAAGGGATGTTGTCATTAAGCTCAACCAGTTCTTAGACAAAGGGACAGGCTGCCCTCCCAGGAAGCCTGCAGACCTCATGAGGTTTAATGCAGAGAAACTGTAAAGTTCCACATTGTGGGTAGAATAACCCCACACAGAAGCCCAGGCTGGGACCAGCTGAATAGACCCAAGGGTCTCAGTGGACTATAAGGTGCCCACAAGCCAGCATTGTGCCTAGGCAGCAGAGGATGATCACATCCACAGAGCAACAAGCAGGCTGAAGAATGTAACTTCCCTTTTCTACTCAGGAGATCTATTCCACACAGTTATGAGACACAAAGGAATGGGTATCTTGAAAAAGAAGGGTCAAAGAAAGCTTGAGTCTGACAAAAGGTTGAGATTGACAAAAAGGATACAGTTGGTATCTTGTCTAAACAGCACCAAAAGGGAGGACATCTATTTAATAGATAGGTGTGCACTGTTTTGTTCTGTTTTGTTTTTGTTAGAGGGCTTTACAGCTGTGACCATTGTAGACAGGCAATGACTCATGTGGCCTACATTACAAAGGGGTCAAGCAAACACTATACTTGAAGCTGCAAGTGCCCCCCAGCCCTGGTCTAACACCCCTCCTTGTCTCCCACCCACAACTGGCATCTTTGAGCAAAGCACATGTCTTGCAGATACAGACAGGGACAACATTGTCCAACTCCACTGACGGCTCAAAGGTCCAGCAAAAGTCTGAAGCTGCTGTGCTCTGGACAAGGCGACCAGAGTTACGTCCTTGGCTTTGTCCTGTGCTTTTCCTAGTTTCCATGAAAAAGTGAAATGCTACCCTAAATGAGAAACACATAATATATTCCAGCATAAAGGAAAAGATCGAAAACACACAGAGATAATAACTCTTCCTACATGAAGGAAATTAATAACTCCAGAAATTATATACACGCTCTTAATGCAACAGATCTTTTCTTTGGATAAATGTAGGTTAGGGAATGGTTTTGACCCTTGGATGCTGTTTTTCCTTTAATCCTCCAATCCCAGGTCTCTCCTCCAGCTCCACTGTCATTTTTTGTCTTGAGTTGTCAGGACATGGACAATTTATACTTTTTAAGTATTTTGCTGTGGTTCTGTATCACATTTTGGGTCATACTAGAGATGAGATTTCCAAATGGAAAGAAACTTACATCTTTTAATAAGTTTGTCATATCAGCTGCTTGATACAAAGAGCTTCTTACCTGGTGATTCCTGGAACAGCATTTCCAAACAAAGCAGGTAAGATGTCTTTCCCAAAGCTGAATTTTGTGAAGTAAGAGCAACTGTCACCCCCAGCCAGCTCTAACGTGGCATCAGAGACCAGCATTCAGCTCCCCCTGAAGAGCAGTGCTTGTTGAAACCAGGTACATACCAGCAGAAAAAGAAAGGCCACCAACATCAGAGGGACATGGACCTGCAGGAGCAAATCCAGAGGAGGCCATGAAGATGCTCTGAGGGCTGGAGCCCCTCTGCTCTGGAGAAAGGCTGGGAGACCTGGGGGTGTTCAGCCTGGAGAAGAAAAGGCTTCAGGCAGACCTCAGAGCCCCTGCCAGGGCCTAAAGGGGCTCCAGGAGAGCTGGAGAGGGACTTTGGACAAGGGCCTGGAGTGACAGGACAAGGGGGAATGGCTTCCCATTGCCAGAGGCAAGGTTAGATGGGATATTGGGAAGAAATTCTTGGCTGCAAGAGTGGTGAGGCCCTGGCACAGGCTGCCCAGAGAAGCTGTGGCTATCATTTCCCTAGAAGTGTTCAAGGCCAGGCTGGACAGGGCTTGGAGCAATGTGGTCCAGTAGAAGATGTCCCTGCCCATGGCAGAGGGGTAGGAATGAGACACTCTTAAAGATCACTTCCTACACAAGCCATTCTGTGATTCTATCATATGATTCCATGACTCATCCATGGCTGCTGCCATACTCCCATCAGAAGCACTGACAAGGCTCCAGCCAGCATCCAGCTCCTTGAGAACCAGCTCCATGTTGAGACACTGCAGTCAGCTTCTGATCTGCTCCAACTTACCAAGTTCCAGCATGTCTAACAGACGTGCTTTTATTAACTGTTGTCCATCTTATCGCCAATCTGCAGCCTGATCCAAAGCCTCCAAGTCAAGAGAAGTCTCTCCCTGTCAAAATCTCTTTTGATCCCTCAGCGCTGCTAAAAGAGTTTTCTTTCTCTCAAAAAACTTCTTGAAATTTATTATTTTAATTTCAAGCATTGTGAAAGTGAATTATGATTTCCAATACATTGTGGAAAAACTGCAAAACATATGAAGTCACCAACTGAGATATAAATTACATGTCCTTTGTTGCTGCTTTCAAAATAAGATATTATCTGTGTGCATTTTAGCTCCTTCCAGGCTAAACTGTTTTTGCTGTGCTTACTCGTGTGAGTCATTGTAGAGGAGCCCAGCTTTTGTTTTTTTGGAATAGCTCTTTTCAGTAGAAACCAGTCATTTCCAATTTGGCCTTAATTAGTAAAGCATTTCCTCCAGGAATTTATTATTTATTTAACTTGTTAACCCCAAGAATAAAATCTTCTCTTCCAAACCCTTTTTCTTCAAGGCCTGCTCTGAGGAGTGAAATGTAAATCCACAACAGTAATTTTTATCTGGTTTTCAACTAGCTTGGACAATGTCATGTTGGTTAGATGTTACCTCCCATTTTCCAGCATTGCCCTGGAAATTCCAGCAATCCAGGGCAAGGGAAAGTGGTCAGACACTGTTGAGCTGTGTCTTCCAAATACCCATGACTTCCCCTGCTTTTTTCTTTCCCCCTCCAGCCATGAGCAAGGAGAAGATTTTGACCAGCACCTGTCCAACAAGCTATAGACTAACACCACCAATTAGCAAAGAGATTTGACCAATAGTTAAGAAATCTCAACATCTGTAACTGGTGGAATGGCTCTGACCTGTTCTTGCTTTTTTCAAGATAATTGCATATGAAATTAATTTGACACAATCAGCTGCACCTATTTATTTTCTTAAGTCAGGTTTGCTTCTATGTTTTCACTGCAGTCATGGCTCTGACATTACATCCAAGCCTCTGATGCAGGGGAAAGTCCGTGTTTTCTCCTGAATTTTACAAACCTGCATATGAAGAGCAGTTTCTACATTCCTAGTGAGATGTGTGAAATTATAAGGTTTATCTCCGATTTCATGTATGTATGAATAAATATGCATGTCTGGAGATTATACACTCCCTAAAACTTCTGTTACTTCATGTCCGACCCACATCTGCACATCATGGTACATTCAACCCATTTCTGTGTTGGTTATATTAAATATAGGTGCATATGTGCCTGCTTACACATAAAATAACCTGACTGTGATGGTATCTTGTAGTATGAGAATCAAGAGCTTGAGTTCTAGCCCCTTTGCTTAAAATAATGATGACTTCTCTGGCCATCCTCAGAGGTATAAAATAATTCTCCTTATTTGCCACTCAGTTAAGCCTTTTTCAAGTGCTGAGGATTGACTGATTAACATTTAGAAATATCTTACACAAGTGTTAAAATCTGGTTTATAAATGCACACCTACTATATATAGTTCCTTAAATATTAAGCTATAACCAGGCTACAGGAAATTGTTAAGGCAATTGTTACAGGTAAGGTAATTATTATTATTATTTCCTCTGGGGGTGATGTTTTATTACCTTGGAAACAGTCAGCATTTACATTACATATAGATCATAAAGAACTATGCACAGTAACTTATATTATTTACTATTGCAAGCTCAGATACTCCCTTCAGCTTTGTCTTGCAAAAAAATGCACCATCAAGGCGCCTGATGAATTGTAGCTCCACAGAGCCAATGCTGATGGAAACACTACCACTGCTTACCAGGCTCAGTGGACCAGAAAATCCTCCCTGGACCAGCTCAGATAGATCCCAAAACCATTTATGCCCAGTGTCCTCTCACACACTCTGCTTGAGAAGGGAATTCAAGAGAGGGACACGCCTTTCCATTTAAAAAAAATCAGCTTTTCTCCACTGTGATGCTATCTGCTTGTGCTCCCCTTCCTTGAGGCTGAGAGAGCCTGAAGGCTGAACCTGGGGCTTAAACACCTGGGAAGGTGGAGGTGGGCAAAAGATATTTTAATTATCTTTCCAGGTGTTGCTAAACCTAGAGATAGTGTGAAGCTAGGGGGAAGGCAGGTGTTATTGTAGAGGTTGGCAGAACAAGCAGGGAAACAGGAGAAGTTGCTGCAGACTAGACAAAGACATCAGCAAAGAGCAGAAGATGCCTCCTGCGTGCCTTACATGGGGAGATGGGATTTGCTGTAGTATGGTTGAGGGGACAGGAATGCAGCCTACAAATCCGTTGCTGGCAGTTGAAGTCAGTCAAGCTTTGTTTTTGATAACAGTCATCACTCTCAATGTGCATGCATTTCCATGTAGGTAAGCTGCCATTTTTCTACTGCAGAAGTATTTCATCAGCATGGAGATTATATCATGCAATCCCAGCCAAAGGACAGCCTCTTCCAGTAGGTGGAAGAGGTGGAAGAATATGCTTTTTCAGATCAACCACAGCTGCTCTTCATCCTCTTCAACCTTCAGCCATCCAGGTCTGTTAGTAAACCAGCTTATCTGGATGATCACCAACATTTTTCCTACTCAACACCAGCAGTTTGACACCTAAACACCTAGCACAGACACAGTCTCTGGGAGTAGAAGTCTTGGTGAATCTCTGACCAGCAGATTTTGGTGCCCAGGTGCAACACCCAGAGTCTGGGATAGAAAAAACCAATTCACCTGTCTTTCTGCAGGATATGGGAACTCCTGCACTCTTCCTCCTGTCATCACACACCAGTCATACACTGAAGAACACATTCACTGTATAAACAGTGGAATTAATCTAGGGAAGTCTCCCCAGACATGAGGTTGTTTCTTCACTCCAAGGCCACCAGGCAAAGAAGAGCCAGGGAGCACAGCCATAGCAGAGGGTAACAGCTCTTCCCATAACCATTAACCGATTTGCCCTTTGGAAAGGATAACTGGTAACGTATTCAAAAGTGTTACAGGCTTTCTACAGAGTCGAGCCTTGGGGCCACGATTTACACCCCACAGATGGCACACTAATCGGCTGTGCAGGCAGCCTTTCCCCTCTGGCCACAGAAAATTTCCATCAACAGCCCCTACTGATTTCTACTTACAAAATCTGCTGCTTTGGGACTTCTGTAAGACCCAACAAAGCCATCAGCATTACCTTTAAAAACAGGTTTCATCTAAGCTTATTTCTTTCAGTGGAGATAGAAGGGAGTTTGACTTGGTGATATTGGAGGATTCCTGATTTATAACTTTCACACACCGCTCACAGCTGAAAAGCTGATGAGATATTGAGAGCAAAGCATGAAGTCCATCTCATCTCAGGTCCTGGTCTGACAAGACGTCCCAGTACAGAGATTAAAGAGGAGAGTTGTATGCCTTAGTTGTCCCTCAGCCTGAGACCAGCAACCAGATTTGGGCATGACTTGGTTGAAAAGGGGTGTGAAATAGGAGATAGGAGTCATACAACTAATTTGACATATAGGAGAAAACTTTGCTATATCAAAAATGATGGCAAAGTGGTGGAGGCTCAGTAGTGCTGCAGACTGCACAACTTCCACCCATTCAGGGACACCTGCAGTGGCTTCAAATCAGCCTTGTCATGTCTGTAACGCCATTTCTGCCTCCTACTAGTGCCCTTTCCATGAACGGCCCTCCCAGCATGAGATGTTCACAGTGCCACTGGCCTTGGAAAGGGTATGCACCTATCAGGCCACAGCTACAGCGGGACACTAAGAGCCCGTGAAAACCGTATTTTTGCTGCATGGAGTGGCTGGAATGAGTTGGGCTGGGTCTTGTGACTTCTTAATGCTTCAGCAATGTCTCTAGACAGAAGGCAGTGGAGTCTAAAGGTACAGTGAGGCTCCCAAACAATGCTGCACATTCAATCCCAGCTGCTCAGCTCTGCAGCTCCATGTTGTCCAGCACTCTACGCTCACTCTCGCTCCTGTGACATTAAAAACTCTTGTCTTACTTAGCTCTATGTGATTCATATTGAGGGATAAGAACATAAAATTCTTTGAGTCTTCTTTTCAGTTGCAGCATATTTTCAGCTGAAACTCAACAGAAAGGTCAAGAACTGCATTTTTTTTCCTGTTAAAATTTCGCAGAGCCTTTTACCCAAACTAGCTGACAATATGTCAGTGGAATAGCTTGGGAGAGCTGGAGTCACTGAGTATTTGGGCTGGCAGGGGGCTTCATGGACTGTGGTGCTCATTGCAAACTAGTCTGAGGGACACTTCAGACCATCAACTGCAGAGAAAGCCATGATCCACTGCTGCTTTCATTTCTATCCTGATGCATTTTGCATAGTTGGCTTTGTTTTTGCTTGGATGTGATCCAGGCACACATCCTTGAAACGAAGAAAACCCACACTGCCTGAGCATCCCTTTGCTCTCAGGAACTGTGAGCCTGCTCTGCTCCATGTGTCATTTCAGAATGTGCCCAAAAGTTTTTAACTTCTTTAGAGTTCAAAGTGGGTATTGTTATAAATGAAGTCTGTAAATACGTGCTATTGGATATAAATATGAACTAGAATAAAAATATAAAGAGCAAGAGTTTCAAACCCCCCAAACAGCCTGGCTGAGGAAAGAATTTCACAACACTGGAGCAGCTGCAAAGGAATTTCTTTCTACACAAAAGTAATCAATAGATTCAGGAGTCCACCCAGGTGGAGCTGGATCTTATCACAGGAACATTAACACTATGCCCGGAAGATGATGACTTGATCACTATCTTCTGATATCTACATCTCATTATCAGAGATGGGCAATTCATCACATCCAGGAAACCCCTTTGTCCAGTCCCGCACCATGAAAGAAGAACCCCATGAATATGTTAAAGTGTGAGAAGAATAGACTCGATTTGGACACTCCCCAAAAATTGCATAAAAATAACCCAAACAAGGCAGCTGGCATGAATCAGGGAGGTCTGATGCAATAGAGGTCAGGCTCACTGTTTCACCCAGCTCCGATCCCGGGCTCGGAACTTTTTCTCAATTGTGACTTTTGTGACGGATCTTTCAGCCGCCTAATAAATTTTATTTCTTTATTAATTTTAATTGGGCTGTCATGTTTATCTCAGTATTAAGAGAAGGCTAGAGCCAGGGGAATTCTAAAGGAGATGCCAGCAGTACTTCCCTCTGCAAACAGGCTGCCCTTGGCCACAAAGCCATTACATCCTGCAGCTCCTACTGAGCTGGGTGGGCCAGGCTCCCCGTCTCTGCATACTGAAGTAGTTATTTCTTAAGAAAAATGTCACCTCATCTGCAGGGAATTTACATGCAAATTATACAGGGCTCCTAGCAGCAAAGAGACTGAAATGGCAGCTGGCAGCCTGCTCCTCTCTCTGTAGGGACTTCAGTGCTGCAAGGATGTCCACCCCTCCTCCCCCCTCCCCCCCTCCCCCGTGCCAAGCTGTGGCTTGTGGCTTCCTGCTGCTGGAGTAACTCAGACTCTGTGTCTCATAAATATTGCAGCTGGCATAACTGCAAACACACAGATAGATTAGGGTATAGCAGGTCATGGGTACAGAGTACCCTCCCCAGCTACTACGTGGGTCATGCAGGACACCTTCCTTTTGCACACTGACATAAGAACAGCCCTCCTCTCCCTGCTGCTAGCGCACCTCAGGTCAGGTCCGGTCCCCATCCCTTTTGAATACAGTTAGAAAAGCTTGAAACTGCAACATCTATGTATTTGATGGAGTTTATTCCAGCACCAAAATCCCCTGCAAGGGACCTAACCACTTCTTTGCCGGGCTGGACCCTTGAACATTGCTATGTATCCTCCAGAGAAGACAAAAGGCTCTCAGGACTGCACCTCATCCAGATCTCTGCCAACAGCACAACAAGGACCCTTTTCACATTCTCCATTAAAACTGTACTGGTGTCACTGCACATGAAGTATTTCTCTGACCCTCATCTTTCTACTGCAGTATAGGGCAGAAGGAGGTGAATAAATATTTCAGCCCGGGGAAATTAATAGTCAAGCAGAGCCCCCATGGATAAACTTGTTGGCAGAACAGCAGACCACATGTGTAAACTAGGCTTTCTGGCCCCTGTCTGTCAGAATATCCCAAAATGTTGTCTGCTGGTTGTATTGGTTTTGTACAGCCTGGTTTCTGGTACTGGGGGGCCACAGAGGTGGCTTCTGTGAGAGGCTGCTGGAAGCTTCCACCATGTCCAGCAAAGCCAATCCCTGATGGCTCTGAAAACGGACATGCTGCTGGCCAAGGCTGGGCCAATTAGAGATGGTGGTAACACCTCTGTAATGACATATTTAAGAAGAAAATGAAAACAAAGTGGGGCAGTTTCTTTCTAGCCAGGGAAGAGGGGGAGGTGAGAATACGTGAGGGAAAACAACGTGGAGACACCAAGGTCAGTGGAGAAGGAGGGGCAGGAGGTGCTCCAGGTGCCAGAGCTGAGATTCCTCTGCAGGCCGTGGTGATGACCATGGTGAAGCAGCTGTGCCCCCGCAGCCTGTGGGGATCCACGGGGGATGCAGAGATCCCCTCACAGCCCCTGGGGATCCACGGGGGATGCAGAGATCCACCCGCAGCCCGTGGGGATCCACGGGGGATGCAGAGATCCCCCCACAGTCCATGGGAAGGTGCCTGTGCCAGAGTGGGTGGATGCCTGGAGAAGGCTGTGATCCACTGGGAGACCGGGTGAAGAGAGAGGGTCCCTGCTTCCAGGCTGGAGCAGCCTGTATGCGAACGACTGCACCCCATGGAAAGGGAGAGCCACATGGCAGCAGTTTTGGGAGAACTATCTCCTGTGGCAGGGATCTCATGGTGCCGCAGGGGAAGAACTCCTCTTCCGGAGCAGCGGAAGGAGATGTCGGTGATGGACTGACCAAACCCCCGTGTCCTGTCTGCCTGTGCTGTCGGCGGGAAGGAGGGAGGGGCTGGGGGAAAAAGGTGTTTTACGGGCTTATTTTACTTTTCATTATCCTCCTCTGATTCTGTTAGTAATGAATTCACTTTGCAAATTTAAGTTGAGCCTGTTTTGCCCTTGGAGAGTT
This sequence comes from Lanius collurio, assembly GCA_020086605.1. Classification (NCBI taxonomy): domain Eukaryota; kingdom Metazoa; phylum Chordata; class Aves; order Passeriformes; family Laniidae; genus Lanius; species Lanius collurio. The sequence goes on along the minus strand of JACBWW010000006.1, from coordinate 42,965,904 downwards.
TTTCTCCCAGTCCTTATCTCAACTCATTAACCCTTCATTAATTTTTTTTTTTCCTCAGCCCAACTATGGCAGGGGAGGGTGAGCAAGCAACCTTCATGGGCGCCTGGCATTGAGCCAGTGTCAAACCATGACGCTGGTAAAGGCATTTATCTGCAGTGCTGAGGCTGTGCTTCCAGCTGCTGGAGAAGCCTTCTGACTGCAGAGAAAGCTTGAGGAGACCACATTAGGTCTTCAGGTTCTGGGTGAGACTACAGTGGGTCTTTAAAGACTGGATGTTGATGGAGCTGTTAATAGTAGCCAAAATGGGCTAGCTCCCCCTCTCCTTTCTTCCCTGTTCTCCTTACGGCTTTGATGAGACAATAACCTGTGAAGCCTGAACGAGACATTTTTGAGCCTTCTTGACAAAAAGAACAATATATAAAAAGTGGGGAAGAAGCAAAACTTAACACTTTTCAAAAAAGTAAAGGAAAATTCCAGGGTGAGACAACCTGTTATCCAAGGTGATTAAGAGAAATTGTGGATTAAATGTATATCCTTGTGTATTGCTGGTTTATCAATCAGATATCAACACAGAGTGGAAGGCAGCAGGAGGGGAGAAAGATTTCTCATCTCAGCTTCTCTGGCAGCCACTGACTGCTGTTTATGAACCCCTAGAAATGTTCAACACACTTTACAAGGCACATGTGGTGAAGGCTCTGGGCTGGGGGTGCTCTGAGGATGCAGTTCCTAAAGGCCCTACCCCACTTTTGCTCTGGGACACTTGGAAATTGGTCCTGCTAGCTGCAAGCATGTGGGCTGTGGATCACAGACTCATCTCTCTAAAAGAGAGGGGAAGAGTAAAAATGTCAAGAGCTCATTAAAAATACAGAAGCACAGGGAGTGTGAATGTGAAGAGCAAATAAGACACATGTTAGTTCAAGTTACTGAATCCCAGGGCTGCTTTAAGCAAACAAACTCACCATAATCCACTTTTCAGCAGAGAGAGATGGAAACCTTCACATCATCCAGTCTAGCCCCTGAGTCCTTGACTGGGTCTGGGCTGCTGACCCACAGTGAGCATCTGGAAGAGGAGATGCCAGAGTGAGTTATATTAAAAACCTCAACCATCCTTGTGAATGCACTCATTTTTATCTTCAAGCACCACTTTCAGCTCACAGGATGTATGTGACACCCTAGCTAGGAGAAATAGTGCAAGACTTAATGATACAAAACTAGAGATATGCTGCAAGAAGGCAGATTAAGTAACGGGGAAGAATTGTTTGGTTTTAGGATTTTATTTAGTAGCCTCAGGGCAAAGTATAATACATAAATCCTTTTTATTCCCAGGCCATTAGGGTTTGAGGTTTTGCCTTGTTTTAGAGACAAGTTTAGGAGAAAAACACTCTGGAATGAGTGTTTCCTCTAAGAAAAGGGTTACAACAATCTCTTTCTGCCAATAAGAAATTATTACTAGTGGATGAAAGTGAAAGAAAACCTAACCATTTCTTGACAGAGTGCCCAGACAGCACGGGAAAAGTTAAATAAATGCTAAATATTGAATGGTCAGATCTTACCCCCCCACATACATGCATACCGGAACAAAAACCCAAAATACCAGGGGGAAAAAAACCCCAACAGCGGTTTGCCACATGGTGGGTAGAAAATGGCATGGGCTCTCAAGGAAAAAAAAGCAAACAAAAGACCCCCAGGAGATTCAAGGAGCAGTTTGGGCAAACGGATGTGAACCTGGTGAGTCTCAGATATCAGTCCCTCCTCTTCACAGCAGATGAAGCAGATGGGCTTGGTGTGCTATCTCTCACTGGCTCAGCTTTTTCCCAGACGTGAGGCTGAAATGGAGAGGCCCCTCACCTTTACCACTGGTCCCATCAGATTCCTTCCCCACCAGTCGTCCTCTCTGATCTCAGACCAAAAACCAAACCATCCAGTTCATTCCGAAATGCCACCGAAACGCCACCACTGCTACAGCTTCTCCAAGGCCAGGGAAGGGGAAAAAAAAACCCTTCTTGCCTAAGCTGACATAAAACCAAGCTAGCCAAGCAAAAACCCAGACCACGCAGCGCACCTAATGCCTGGGGAGTGAGGTTTTGAAAAAAGCCCAGAGAAGAGCCCAAGGCACCCCTGCACCCACCTTAAAGATACAGCATCCATATTTGGGCATAAAAAGCAGACAATCGGGGAATAGACTAATCCTCATAAATCACCCCAAGACAGGGTGAACTCTCATCTCAGGGTAGGATTTATGCTTTCCGGCCCATGTCTCTTCAGAATACATTTTGGTATTTGACTGACACCACATCAATCACTTCCAGTACCTGACCTGAAGTAAAACACTAAGAATCAGATATGGCCGAGCTTGAAACATCACCAGCATTACTAGAGCAGAAAAACTCCCTGATGACATTGTTGAGCTCTTTGAAGGAGGCTATCAGCAGGATAATCCACCCATTCCCTGAAGACAGTGACCCAGGTGAAGAAGGAAGATGCTTTAGCTTTTCCTGTGAACCCCTGCAAAATGAGCGATTATCTGCTGACCAAATGTGACTACGGCCAAGGGGAATGGTGGGCCGGGTGGAGCCCTCAGGTGATATTTCACATTTCCTCAGGCAACAATTCCTACACAGCATATTTTTGTTGTTGCTGGCATTCAAGAACCTCCAGAAGAGGGGATTATGGGGTGGGATAAGGCTTGCCTGCCTGATAAAGCCTTGCTGGAGATAAGGACTCCTTACACATCTAATTTTAAAACTGGCCTTATCACCCTTTGCTTCTCTTGGTTCAGAGCCAACCAGTGGTACCTAAGTAAGGAAGAAAAAAATTGTTTAAGAGCTAAGAAATTCCTGGTAGGGGCAGAGAATTCACCTCCCTCTTTCTACCCCAGGCATGAAATGAGTCCCCAAGGCTTGAAGCATATTGAGATGCTCTTCCACTTGAACAGCCATCAGTCAGAAAAATATCTTCCCAGCACAGATGCCAGGCACTTGGGAATCTAGACCTGCCTCCTCCACACACAACACCAATTTCTGGAAAGAGAAAGAAGCCTTGGGGAATACACACAAAAGAGCCGGGTGGATGGAGTCCTACCCAGCTGCTCACCTGCCCCAGAATCAGGTTATCTGTGCCTCAAACTTCCCTGTTACATCACTTAGTTTTATTTAGGTTATGATTGAGCATCCCTAGCCAGGGCTTGTGCTACAATATGTGAAAGAATATGTCCAGTCCTGGAGCACCTAGAGGCTTCTTCCAATCAGACATTACTTCCTTCCAGAGGGAGAGATTAAATTAAGCTTGTCTGTCCAAGCCTCAAAAATTGCCGTTGATTTATCTACCTGTTGTGGTTTGACACAACTAAGCATCAAGCACCCAAAATATCAGTTATTTTGTAAGGAAAACAAAATAAGAAAATATTGAGGAAAACTAGATAGCTGCGAGGCAAAACAGGTGCAAACTTAAACGGTTGCAGTACAAGGAGAAAGTTTTATTACTAACG
>JACBWW010000006.1:42911790-42948958 GCA_020086605.1 Lanius collurio | reverse complement strand
CTTATTTTGTTTTCCTTACAAAATAACTGATATTTTGGGTGCTTGATGCTTAGTTGTGTCAAACCATAACATGAGGGTGTTCGAAATGTTGAACTCCTTATTGGCAAATGTTTTTAAATAGTTGTCTTAACATGAGGTTTGTGGACCTGGGAGGATGTAGATGGGCAATTTAGCACCCAGTCCAGCCGCCCCGTCCAGCCAGGTGCTTTGAAGTGGTGACAACACTTTAACCCCCACCCAAGAGCTTTGTAGACTGAGCTCTGCTCTCAGCTGGGCACATCTAGAGCCCTCCTTCACATTTCAATCCACCCTACTCCAGCAGAACCCTGTTTTGACCTCCTGACTGTGCCATGCAAACTGAGCTAAAGTGAAAGGGGCTGCCAAAATTGGATCAGAGTCTTGAGCAATCTCAGGTCTTGTCTCAGATTCTGGCAAAGAAAAAGTGTGTTGGGAAAACTGCAAAAAAGAATAAGCAGACGTGAATCAATAGCAGGAATCTCTTTCTAACTTCGAGCAAATATTTACTTAAACTTCCAGAGCAGACATGAACAAATATTGCCTCACCAGACCTTTTGGGGAGATTAAAAATGTCTTTTCAAGGGAAAAAGAAAATCTACTCATTTTTGTTTGCTTCAATTCAACTGTTCTGAGTTTTTGTCTTCTGAAAGGGAAGGTCAAGTATTTTAACTTTTGGCCTTTCTGTTCAGAAATCCTTCTGCCTTCCTCAGAAAAAAAACATAACACGTTAAAAAGAAAAGCGTAAAAAAGGCAAATGGAGTTTTACATCAAAATTGTACGGGAGAATGAAGATTCGCTTCCCTTCAAAATCTCTGTTTTTCTTTGTAATGTAAAAGCTAATTATTCTATTTCCTGATGCTCTTGTTATTTGCATAAACATCTGTGGAGGAGTTCGGCGAGGGAAGAAGACAGACAATCAATGTGATTGATGAAGCATCGATCTTCTTCTTCCCTTTATTAATGTCAACATAGATACTTATACATTTCCAAGCAAGCTCCTAGTACATTTGGCAACTTACAATTGGACAGTTACAAGCTCTTCTGCTACTTGATTGGTTCTAACAGGCATGGGAAAGTTCTTCTTCTAGTCTCCTCATCCATGTCTCTGTACCCATACTGCGGACAGCATATTCTTTGTTCACATACTGTTACTGTTGTAACTACTTCTTCAAGGATATGCTGACCTAGCTGTGTACGTGCAGCTCAGCACTCCATCTCTGGCTGCCACAGGGCCTATGTAGGCCCATGACCTTGTTCTATTAACCATTCCTCAACAGTTCTCCCTTTTTTTTTGTTGTGCTACAAAAGTGTGATTAGTTACTGATTCAGCAATCTTATACATACTTCGCTGTGCACATTGCAAAATAAACAGGGAAGGAATAAAAGAAGTACCACTATTACTATTGTGATAATGATTAAATGTTGCAGCATTGGTGTTAGCCAAGGCCCTAAGCCCTGGGACTTTAACCAATCAGTTAGTCCCAATCCTGAGTTCTCTCTCAAGTGACTGGTGAGCTGCTGTAGCTTGGCTATCTGTGCATGAATCGATACAGAGTGATCAGAAAGATTCATACAGCACATGCCCTCAAACTCCTCACGTCCATGCCCCTGAGCTAAAAGCAAAAAGTCTACGGTTGCATGGTTTTGCAAAGTGACATGGCACACTGAGTCAACATCCACCAGCAGCTGAGAGAGAGCCTTTGAGGTTGCATTAGATTGCTCTGCTAGCCAACAACCAAGCTTGTTAAGCTGTGTTAAGGCCCCAGCACTAGCTACCCCCAGAGTGAGAATAAATGCAAAAATTCTTTGTTCCACAGACCGAAAGTTGACGTTATCGTTGACTGGGAGGTAAAAGCGTGTGTCACTCGCCTAAAGCGATGACGAGCTTGGTGGGCCTTCAATATCATTGAAGTTTTGGGAGTGAGCAAGGTAAGTCTCCCTAGGGTACAAGGACCACCTCATAATCATGACGGAATACCAGCCCATGCTCTATCACCACAAATTTAAAAGACTCCAGGCGGTAATCGCACTGGGTTATTTGTTGAGACAGAAAGCTTTTGGCTTGTACAATTGCACCATGCTGATGCATTTCGATAAATGGAAAGAGAAGAATTCACATTCACTGTATGATTTGTTGCTTCATTCTGAAAAATTTTACCACCATAATTAAAATAAAAGCACAAATCAGCTTTCACCAACCCTAATAATTCTAATTCTTAACGCTCAATGTCTGCTACTTCAAAGTGTGAAACCCATTGGTCCCAAGAGTCTACATTATGTTGAGTGTTGTTGCTTTGACAAATCGGTGCCTCTTTAGGGCATGGCCATAAGTCTAGAGGCAACCCAACCAAGCATGTGGAAAATGGATTGCCCGGGGAAGACAGTGATAGACATATGGCGTCTTGCCCAGTCTTGTTGGATAAGGTTATCCATACATTGTCTTTTGGTTGTGCTGGAACCCAGATTCCTGTGACAAAGAAACACAAACTAAGGATTAAAAGGCTTATGCCCGGTATCAGGCCGCCAGTACCTCCATACCACATTATTCCAATCATGCTCAGCAATAGTCAAATACGTAGGGATATAGATATTTGCAGTACAATGATACCATAATACTGTTGTGCGCAAATAGCATTCAATGTCTTGTATGGCATTCAATAATGACCAACGCACTAACAGTCTGTACCTATTGCCACGATTATCAAAAATATACTCGGCAGTTCTTAAAGAACGTTTCTTTGTTTCATTCTGAGCGTGTCGAGACCAAATAGCTTGGTGCAGTGCCCTCTGGCACTCTGGACACACAGGTTCCCACAATTGTGATTGATGAACCCACACCCTTTTTAGGCACTTTCCGCACTTTAACAGTACCCAAGCTTTAAAACCACATTCCCCTTTACAACTTAAACATCTTCTTCTACCAAGTCCAAGTTGCTGACAAACCCTCGCTGGTTCCTGATGACACAAAGTCACTATTTGATCCAAATCAGTCCATACAACCCTTTTCCATATGGATTGTTGTAAATGATCAATGAGTGGCTGAACAGCGAGAAAGTCTCTTAATTTCTCCCTTTCTTCATGCGTTGATAGGGGAACAATCTGGAGACAGTGATGTTGACACTGGTCTTTGGACGTCATCGGTTACTAGGTGAATCCATTTACTAGGCACCCAGGTGGGCCCTGTGGGAGTAAGAACAGAGACATATTCTTTGCCCATATATTGGATCTCTGCTGGTCCCCACCATACACCTGTTTTTGGGTCACGATACATCACTTTCATAGGAACCACACCCGGTGTGTCCTTGACCCCTCCGCTGTGGATGACCACAGGTGGTTCAGAATGATTGCCCAATACACACAAATAATTCAACACAAACAGTGTTTTTGCGAGCAAGGAAGGTACGTCTGTTTCCCTTTTAAATTTCATTAGGTAAGTCTTCAAAGTCTGATTTGCTCGCTCCACAATGGCCTGACCTGTGGGAGACTGGGCTATTCCTGTAACATGCTCCATACCCCACAGCTGGCAAAATTTCTGCATGCGACTGCTGATGTAAGCAGGGCCATTATCTGTTTTAATTTGCCGTGGGACCCCCATAACTGCAAAGCAAATAGTCAAATGCCTTAGGACATGGAGGGCCCTTTCACCAGGTTGAGCTGTGGCCCATAGAAATCCACTATATGTATCAATTGTAACATGTACATATTACAGTCTACCAAAGGAAGGAACATGTGTTACATTCATTTGCCAAACTTCATTAGGCCCCAGGCCCCCGGGATTTACACCCAGTCCTAAACCTGATCCACACTTGCTATATATAGGGAATGACTCTACAATCCCACAGGCATCATTTAGTGAGATCCAAAATTGCTTGCGCAATCCTCTAGCATTCTGATGGAAGGTATCATGGGCCAAGTGTGCCTGTTGGAACTCACTCATTGGTACTGTCACTGATACCAATTGGTCAGCTATCTCATTTCCCTTGCCAAGGCCCTCAGACCACTTGTGGCTACGTATGTGTAGTACGGCAATAGAGGCTGACCGCAGGCGAACTGCCTGCTGCAACTGTCGTAACAGCTCAAGGAGTCTGTTGTTTTTCACCTCCTTGAGGATTGCATCCTCAATTCTAAGTACCACACCCACTACATACAATGAGTAAGTGGCCACATTTAAATCTTCTTGAAGCCATTTAAGAATGGCCCTAAGCACAGCCCTTAGTTCCATGGTTTGCAATGAGTCCTTTGTTTCAGCAGGTAACAGCTCATGCATCCACTGGCCTTCTACTAGCCAAACAACTGCTGCTCTTCTGGATTTTTTGCCTGCATCCGTATACACTCTCCTTGCCTTTAGCAAGGGACGTTCCTGTACTTTAGGTTTTAGAACCCATTCATGTCTTTGCATCCAATGTAGGGTAGGGCTTTTCAGACTTTTTAATTGAATGTTCTGGTCTGTTTCCAAAATACTGCTCTGTAATTCAGGGGAATGATATAAATACCATGACAAATCCTCTTGCCTAAGTGGCAAGTATATAGTTCCTGGCTTTCCCCCGTTATTTGTAGGCACCGTAGGGGTCCCTTTTTAATCAAAGCAACTAAATTGGATATACGGCTCTGCACTGTAGTGTGAGGCTGAACAGCCGTAAACAGCTATTCCAATACAATGGGATTCTGGTAGCAGTCCATCTGCGTGAGGGCATCTGCAAACTGTAATTTGCCTGCTAAGATAGTGATATCCACAGGTACATCAGGCATCATACAAGAAACAGCTCGTGTAGACATCACTTCAGCTAAGTGTTGCAGCAATGCTTCTTGTGTTGGTGTTAAAGACACTGATGTAGCAGGATTGGTCCCCATCAGTAGCGAACGGAGGCCTTCCAGATCGTCGTTAGAAAAGCCTACTATTGGCCTAAGCCATTGCGCATCATGAAGTGTAGTAATATCTGTGTGGAGTTTAAGTTTCTGTGGTGTAACCAGGGAGTCATATATCTTCCATCCAAGATAGCTCCAAGGAGAGGCGCGCTGAATTTTTTCTGGTGCCACTACCAATCCTTGTCGTGCTAGAGTAGAAATAATTTCCTTTTCCTGTTCTTCGAAAAAGAGGTGCGTTTGCGCAAAAAGGATATCGTCCATGTAATGATAAATCACTACCTCCGGCCAGGCCTTGCAAAGTGGTTGCAACGCTGTTGCTATTAACAGTTGACACAAGGTTGGTGAGTTCCGCATGCCTTGGGGTAGTACCACTCATCCATATCGCTGCGCAATGGCCTCCCTATTGATGGCTGGTAGAGTAAATGCAAAGCGCTGCATGTCTTGCGGGTGTAAAGCAATAGTAAAAAAGCAGTCTTTTAAATCAATAATCAGAATAGACCATCCTTGTGGAATCATTGCAGGGTTAGGAAGTCCAGGTTGCAGTGTTCCCATTGGCTGCATCTGAGCATTAACGGCTCGAAGGTCGTGAAGTAATCGATATTTGCCTGACTTTTTCTTGATAACAAATATTGGCGTGTTCCAGGGGCTAGTGGAGGGTCTCACATGCCCTTGTTACAATTGCTCCTGGACCAAAGCATGAGCACGTTGAAGACTTTCCCTTTTCAGTGGCCAATGCTCAACCCAAACAGGGTTGTTTGTTTGCCAAGTCAGTTGGATTGGGAAAGCCCAAGTAGTGGCCGCTATTAAAAAGGATCATTTGCCATTTGCAGTGTGAGGTCCATTTGGGATAGGATGTCTCGTCCTATTAGGGCCTGCACTCCTGTGGGAAGAGTCATTATTGTCATAATCTGTTCAATGGTGATTTGTACAGAATGGAGGCTCTTTTGTACTTGTCCTGTACCCCCTACTCCTTCTACTGTCTCAGCATGATTTTTGAGAGGCCACGTCTTTGGCCAGCATTGCCGTGAAATGATGGTAAGGTCTGCATCTGTATCCAAAAGAACTCGTAGTTGTATCCTGTCTTGGCCCTGTTGAAGGAGTGCCAAGATGAGCAGACGCTGGTCCATGGTGAGGGTTTGCAAGACTAATCTACCAGTTGAGCCAAAACTGCCGGTTCCTCTCAGTGGACCACGAGCATCCTGAACTAGTTGCTGCTGTGGGACAAGCTGAGCAATGCGGCTGCCTGCTGAGATGCTTAAAGGTGAAAAACGTGTGTGAGCAATAATTATTATTTCTCCAGTAAAGTCCGCATCGATAACTCCTGGTTTGATTGTTAGTCCTTTTAGAATTGCTGATGATCGGCCTAAAAGAAGAGACCCATAATTCTATCCATTTATACTCAAAGGTCCTTGGATACCTGTAGGGATTTTAACCGGCTTGCTCTCCGTTAATACAACATCTACTGCTGCTGCCAGGTCCAGGCCAAGGCTCCCTCTTGTTGCAGGGCATAGGGTGCTGGCAGATAGAAGGGTGGAATGGACGGAAAGGCTTGTGTGAACCAAGCCTCAGTTGGTGTCTTGGCGCCGCGTCTCCTCGCGCTCTTGGCCCCATTTCCCAGCTTGCGACAACAGGCCTCAGTGGAGTGGCTATCCAGTTGACGGTTTCTGCACCACACTTGTCCTGCTTGGCAGTTTTTTCATATGTGTCCAAGTTGTCCACATCGGAAGCATTTCATTACTGGTCAGGCCTTGCTGTTGCCACATCTTTCAGAAGCTTTGAGTGGTGCTAGTGTGGCAGCGGCAAAGGCTTGGGCTTGAGACTGCCCCCCTTTCAGTGTCTCAGTAAGGCTTTGCACTGCTTCCACTAACATGGCTTGAGTACCTTGCGGGATCTTACTCATTCTTTCTAAAAGTTCTACAATGTCCTAATTGCCAGGAAGGCCAGCTATAATAGATCTTGCTCGAGGGTTGCTATTTTGCATTATACACTCTCTAAGAAGTGCTCCCTGCATATACAGAGGAACTCCTGCCCTCTCAATTGCAGCTGTAACATGATCCACAAAAGTAGAAAAATTCTCCTGGTTCCCTTGCTTAATACTCATGTAGGATGGCTGATACCTATGATCAGTTCTAACCCTATTGAGCTCAAGTCTAGCTATACACATCACCTCCTTTACTACATCAGGTCCCAACTGTGCTTGCATCTCTGGTGATGCAAATTGTCCAGCCCCCATAAGCTGCTCTAAGACAACCCCTTGAAGTGGGTCCCCTGGACCTCGTTGGACTGCTACAGACTCCTGACACAGAGACTGCCAATGTGCCTGCCATAACATAAACTGTGACTGAGTCATAATAATTTTTAAGATATTTCTTATGTCCTGTTGGAGTTATAGCCCTGAGCCCCATATGTAATTAAGCATTTGTTTAGTGGGCTCACCATGCAATCCAGACTCATTAACCGTATTACGCAGCTGCATAAGCAGCTTCCAATCTAGCGCGGTTATATTTATGGTTATGCCTTCCGCAGTATTGGGTGTATAAGTAACCGGGAAAGCTTGTTGCTCTGACTGTGACTCCTGTAACAGTGACACCACCTCCCTTTCTCCCGCTGCTAATGCATCTCCCATAATTTGTTGCGAATTCACTCTGCTCTTAATTCTCCCACGACAGCCGAAATTGCTATTAACCTCTGAGTGACACCATACTGCCTTATCCTCCAAAGCAGACCTAGCAGAGGGGGATAGCTTCTCGTCCCCTGACGGCCCAGACGGCGTGGAGGACGCAGAGGGCGCAGAGGGCGCAGAGGGTGCAGAAGGCGTGGAGGGAGTAACTCCGACCTCAGACTTAAGTGGCACCATAAAACACTTTACAGCTGGAGCCTGAGGAATGTCACCACCTCCAATAGTAATTTTTTCAGCCCCTGCAGAAACCTCCTTTACCTCTAAATGTACAGAGGCAACAGCCGCAATCCACTTCTCCGCCTGATATTTTTCGAGACAATTAGTAATGACACGCCAGGGGCGAGAAAGCTTTTTTGCTAGTTTATCATCATCTATAACCTCCCATCATAAGCAGTCCCCCAGCCCTCTCCAAGCTTCAAGCTTAAACACATCATCTGGGACTGTAAAAAATCCTTTTTTCTCTGCATAGTCTAAAAGACAAGAGAGTTCCTTTTTCAAATCTATATCATCTAAATTACGCTTTTGTAAAAAGCTCTTAAATAAATCATAAGCCACCTCCTTCTCCTTTTCCTTTTCCATAGTTCCCCCTTTTGTCTGTTCTAGTATTCCAACCCAAGGGGGCAGCCCAAAAAGCCATACCTATTGCCAAATTTAGTGCGCGCACATGCAGCCTGTACGAGGTGACTGTACCGGATGGCGAGGTCTCCTCTGTAGGGTCAGCCCAGGCATGAAGCCACCAATTATGCCAGCATACAGTGGTCTTTGGCCTCCGAGCACTGCTTCCCAGAGCTTGTCCGCTTGCTTACCTCCAAAAGAATTTCACAAGATAACGTCAGTTGATATCATGTCGGCAACATCTCGTCGGTGGTATCCCGTCGCTGGGATCATGTCGGGGTCACCACTTGTGGAGGAGTTCGGTGAGGGAAGAAGACAGATAATCAATGTGATTGATGAAGCATCGATCTTCTTCTTCCCTTTATTAATGTCAGCATACTTATACATTCCCAAGCAAGCTCCTAGTACATTTGGCAACTTACAATTGGACAGTTACAAGCTCTTCTGCTACTTGATTGGTTCTAACAGGCATGGGAAAGTTCTTCTTCTAGTCTCCTCATCCATGTCTCCCATACTGCAGACAGCATATTCTTTGTTCACATACTGTTACTGTTGTAACTACTTCTTCAAGGATATGCTGACCTAGCTGTGTACGTGCAGCTCAGCACTCCATCTCTTGCTGCCACAGGGCCTATGTAGGCCTGTGTCCTTTTTCTATTAACCATTCCTCAACAAACATCCACTGCCAGGGTGAGAATGTCCCAGAGTCATGGCATATTATTGTAGTATGCTGAATTTTTTCCTGAGGCTGATAATCTCATAAATAGTCAGTCCTGACATTTAAACAGGGATGTATTTGTGGCAGGAAACAGAGAAAATTTATCCAAAACTGAAGCTGGCTGAAAAAACAGAGCAAGGCAAAAAATTCTTGAAGTGCAACAAAGAAAAGGCTGAAATAGGGAGAGGAGTTAAGTGGGTATAACCAGTAACTTTTGTATCTGTGTCAACCACATGTAACACCAGAATATTCATCTGCAGAGCAGTTATAACAATACAAACTTGTGGCTGGCAAAGCCATCATCTTATGGCTATTTAGTTGTCCTATCCCTCAGCTACTACTAGGAAATGAGTTTAGCCTCTTCTTTAACTTCCCTGCATCCACTCTTGACTGTGAATGCCAGGCAACTGTCATCTTCTGCCACATCCCTTGCTCCACAATATGCTTCTTCTCTCCTTCATATAAATTACCCTCTGCAGGAATTTTTTGATGTGTGTCCATCCTATGGCACAAATGAAAGATTATCAACCTGCATATCTGTATCCAAAAATGACCACACGATCACAGCATTGTTTGGTGGGAAATGAATCTCCAACCCACTTTCTGGTAGGTCAGAAAATCACTGTCACCACCAGTCTTCCCTTACCCCTGCAGAGGCACTGGGATGACAGAAACAGACTGGGAGAGCTGGGGATGCTCAGCCTGGAGAAGAGAAGGCTCCAGGCAGAACTCAGAGTCCCTCTCAGTGCCTAAAGGGGCTCCATGACAGCTGGAGAGGGACTTTGGACAAGGGCCTGGAGGGACAGGACAAGGGAGAATGGCTTCCCACTGCCAGAGGCAAGGTTAGATGGGATATTGGGAAGAAATTCCTGACTGTGAGGGTGGTAAGGCCCTGCACACACTGCCCAGAGAAGCTGTGGCTGCCCTGTCCCTGGAAATGTTCAAGGCCAGGTTGGATGTGGCTTGGAGCAATGTGGTCTAGTGGAAGGTGTTCCTGCCTATGGCAGGAGGATTAGAACAAGATGGTCTTGAAGATCTCTTTGTACCCAAACCATTTGCTGATTCTATGGACACATCATTGCTCCCTTGCCCTGCAGCATATCCCTGGTGGTTGTTCCCAGGAGCAGTCAGGGGACTACTGATGGGCTACTGGGTAGATGGAGGTACTGGGGAATGACGATCCCAGGTAGAGAAAGGCTCACTTCTCCTGGAGAGGTTGGACAGGGTGATGGAGCAGAGAGTATACATATGACACCCAGATATGAGCAGTCAGATAGCCTTGCAGGTGCATCTCTGTGGTGATGAACCACAGAGGTTCTCCACATCTGCTACCCCGTTTGAGGCACAAAGCAGGACAGAAATCTTCATATCCAGCTCTGTTGTAAGGACAGCTCCTGATAGGCTAGGTTTGTGGTGGAGATAACTTACCTTATGCACACCAATCTGCTACTGATTAGCAGGTAAGATTTCCATCACACCAGGTCTTCTGCAGGTTTGGAACAGGAGCAACAAAATTATGCGGTGGTTGTACTCTGCTAGGAAATGCTCAGAGTTGAACAAGCTGTGTCAATTAATGAAAAAAGGAGTTAATTGCAAAGAGGGTGTTAAAACAGTTATTTGGGGGGTATTAAAAACATCTTTTCAATGGAAAAAGAGAATCTAGTCTTTTTCGTTTGCTTCTATTCAACTGTTCTGAGTTCTTCTCTTCTAATTTCCTATGGAAAAAGAGAGTTTATCACTGGTGGGAAATGGAAAGCATGATAGCTTCATGGAGAAGGAAAGAGGTGTTGTTCCTCGGGCTCTTTTATTTCTTAGTGAAAAAAAAATTGTGAAGAAGAAAGAGTGAGTGGAAAAGAGAAACTCATCATATACCTTCTGACCTCCCACACTCAAGTCATACTCTGGGTTTCCCCTATGGAATAAGCCTCCCATCCAATCCCAAACTGGCACAGAACAAAACAACAACCAAAATACAGAAATTCTAATGCATTTTAATTGTGTTTTATATTACCTTTGAGCATTGCTATCTCAGTTGTGTATCTTCTGATATTTTCCAGGCTAGTTACTTATTTAAATTATTGTAGTTATATAGAGTGGTTTTCCAACACTATTTGAGACCCTCTCACAAGAGTCCCAGGTAGCTGCCAATGGTCTGGGGGAAAAATGACACCCACCTGCTGCCTCCCTATGTCTTTATTTATGGTAAACTTTGAGGAGTTGGGCTGAAACCTAGCACCAGGCTGATACCTGACACCAGCACTGTGCCAGACTCTGGCTGATTTACAGTGGGGAACAAAGCCAAATGGGAATACAACTGTATGAGGAGAAGGAGTTTGCACTGCAGAATATGGATGTATGCAATCAGCCAGCATATGAATGTAGGCAGTTCATTTTAGAGCAGTAATTTTGCTCCTCCTGTATCTTTTATTTGCCATGTTAACACAAAAACCTCCAGTAGCTGCTACCTGCTGTAAAAAATTTCACATTCGTCAAAGTCATTGACACACATAATGTGAAAGATCAGAGCACTGCCTCCAAGCTTGGATCTTGATTACCCTACTGCAAACCTTGAGTAACGACACGTGTACTTTATAGTTCCAATGGAGTCTTTAAATGTTGTTGGCACCAGGGACTTGCTTTGGTTTGTGTTGCTGGTTGTTGGGGTGGGGGGTTGGTTTCAGGCAGCTGATGTTGCTGTCACAGAAGCACCTTAGTCTGAGACAAGAAAGGCCAAAACACTCCTTGGGTTGCATCCAAAATTTCCTATGAACTGGTCTCATCCCAGCAAGGGACAGAGCTTGATGTTTTCTGAAAAGTCCCAAAGATGAGCAGGAGAACTGAAGTGGCTTTACTGTAGCTTTTTCCTTTCACAAGCTCCAGGCTAAGAATTAACAAGACAATGACAAGTGTTGTCACGTCATCTACATGCATCTATCCACTCTTTGAAGGAACTAGGCAAAAAGAAAGGACAAATTTGGTCTGCTGATGTTGGCCAAGTGTTGTATCTGTTCTTCAGAGTTTATTATCTGATATGCCCTTGATGAGAGGATTTTGTATTAAACAGACTTTAGGGCATGAGAGTTGTACCTGGAACTTTTTCTCTGCTTCATGCATTGCCCCAGTATTGCAGTGACTTTGGGAATGCTGCACTGATAGGTTGCATCAAAAGTGAGGTGGCCAGAACGTCAAGGAAGGTGAATCTTTCCCTTTACTCTGCCCTCTTGAGACCCTATCTGGAGTTCTGCATCCAGCTCTGGGGTCTCCAATATAAGAATGACATGGACATGTTAGAGCAGGAACTGATAAGGGACACAGAGATGCTCTGAGGACTGGAGCACCTCTGCTCTGGAGATAGGCTGGGAGAGCTGGGGGTGTTCAGCCTGGAGAAGAGAAGGCTTCAGGGAGAGCTTAGAGCTTCTGGTGATGAAAGCAGGCTTATAACAGAGGGAGAGCAGCTTTTTTTATATGGGCATGTAATGATAGGAAAAGGGGAAATGGTTTTAAACTAAAAAAGAATAATTTTGGATTAGATATGAGGAAGAAATCCTACCCTGTGAGGGTGGTGAGGCCCTGGCAGAGATTTCCCAGAGAAGCTGTGGCTGCCCCATTCCTGGAAATGTTCAAGGCCAAGTTCGACTGGGCTTGGAGCAACCTGGTTCTAGCAGCTGTCCCTGCCTATGGCACGGCATGTTGGAATTGGATGGTCTCGAAAGTCCCTTCCAACTCACAGTATTCTATGACCCCAAGTAATACATATGCATGGCGAATACAGAAAACACCTTCAGCTGCTCATGACAAGCTGGTGCTGGCTTCTTTGCCCTTGGGTGGCAGCTAAGGCCACCCAGGTAGAAAGCTAGCAGGAACTGTGGACCACATTTACAGAAGGTCTTCTGAGGCTCCACAGGAAACTGTCTTGGTCACAACAGGCTCTACTGGAACCTGCATTATCTATGGAGGAGGTCTGGGTTCTTGGTGTGAAATGTCAGGCTGCATTCAGGATGAGATGGCCCAAAGCATGGCATTACCGTACTGCCAGGATCACCAGGTGTATTGATAGGATCTCCATTTTAATTAATGTGCTGTGAAATGCCTGGTGGCAGTGCTGAATGTTGATCCTCAGCATAGGCAGTTTGATATTCAGTAGGTGAAAACACTGATTTCAGCCTGGCTGAGAGTTGCCATGTACAGTCCCAAATATGTCCTTCATGATATGAAAGCAAACAGCAAGGGGAAAAAACCAGACCCTTGCCCACCACTCCTGCAGCCCACTCTGCAGTCACCTTGGTTCTTCTCAAAGGGACGTCTTTCAAGTCTGCCTTTCATTATAAAATTGATTAATCTCCATTCTTGCCAAGAGCAAAGGGACCTACAGCAGGCTTCACATCAAGCAAGGAAAACCAAGAAAAAAAAAAATGAGCAATACATCATTTTATACATCGTCAGTCATAGGCTTCTAGTTTTTGGTAGAAGAGCTGACAGCAGCTGTGCCAGACCCAGAAGGCACTTGCTGTAGGCACAGCTGGTTAGAAATGAGCAGGGAGCTGTGAAAACTCACCTCCTTTGAAATTGGTATGAAACAGTTTGATTTTTTTTGCTCCATTTAATATGGCCTCAGCAGGAGCTAGAGATGGGTGCCAAAGTGAAGCCAAGCAAATTATCACTCAGACGAGCCTCTCCAATTCTTCTGCTGCTTGCTAGTGCATTTGGTTACAGAAGCGTGAATTCCTCATGTTTGTGCCAAACATGCTGCTATGGGATGAGTAATTTTGCCTCTATAAATTGAGTCATCACTGGAGTTAGGCAGACACTAACACAACACAGTGTTACACACAGGTCTCCCAGTCCTTCTGATGCCATGATGACTTTTTGTCTTTTCTTTTGTACCCCTTTTATACCTTTTTATAACTTTTGTATTCTTAGTGTTTTTTAGCCTATTATTGTTAGACTTATTTGTCAAGCTAAGAGACTAAACATTTTAGAAGATTCATAGTTAGGGAGCAGAATGCCCCAGACATCAAGGTCCTCTCTAGAACACATTTTTGTAAACTAAGATAGAACCATCCAGGGGAAGGTTCCTTGGGGAGGGGGGCTCACTCAAGCCTCTCACTGGGGAATCTTTGATAGATGTGCTAATTAGTAAGACCCAATGTTATACCCAATGCATTGTGGGTATGCACTGCGGTGTGCATTGGGGTGCTTCAACTTGGACATAGTGCACCTAAGGATCCTTAAAATAAATACAGAGGTAAAATCCCCTTTTCCTTTCTAACTGTGTTTGATTATTGATTTTAAGACCAGGAAAAAGCATCATTTCCCACTCTGATATCTCTGGAGCCATCTTGTCAGAGCTGGGGAGGTGATCTTTCTTAAGTCCAGATCTTTGCTCTGAAGTAGAGAAATGTGTTCTTTGCAGATTTAAAAAATGGTGCTTGAAGGAAGTTGATTGAAATGTTCAAGGTTTCCAATGAAGAGAAACTGATTGAATAACAACAGTTATGGTTCATTTTCTGGAACTTGAAAAATTAGTAAAATAAGCAGGAAGCGCTTTCTCCTGTGATATTAAAGCCATGTATAATAATAAGCAGCATGACTAAAGAACAATTCTTTCGGCATCTCTGTTGTATCATATCAGATATTATTCAATATTTATTTTATATTTTCCATCTTCCATTACATCTGAGGAAGAAGAAAGATGCCAGGTCCTAATTTCCACTCTGTTCTCCTTAAATCAAATTAGGCTAATTCATAACAACTCAGTACCTCACATTTCTTTTCTCCATAGAGAAATCTAAATCGCTTTCTGCTCACCTTTCTAAAAAGAGATCAAATTATTTTCTGAGGAAAATCAATCCAGAAATACGCATTTATAATGGAAAAGATTGTATCTCTTCCTTTTCATATGAGAAAATAGTATCAAAAATTATAATAAAATATTAATATTAAAATTGTGTCAATGATAAAAAAAATGGGGAAAGGAGAAGTACAAGTGAAGATTTTGGTTATAGCTTTGTGGGAACATCACAGATTGTTTTTCCCCTAGGCAAGGATTTTCATTAGAATATATCCTTACACTACTCATCTGTAATAGGACTTCTCACCCATCTATCTTACGAATATGTTATGATTGCCATTTCAAAGGCAGACGGTATTTTGGCAAAAAACAACTTAGCAACAGGGAGACACCAAAGACCACTTGTTGTTATACAATGGTGATGTGAACTTGAATGCAACAGGATGCCACAAGTCAGAGATGGAAAAGTCCATATACTGCACTCCGTGCACGTAAAGGACGTAATTTCTTCCTAAGAAATAGATTCAGGTAATATACTAGAATTTGCCACATCAAACTATGGGTCTTTTTTATAGCTAATACCACATCTGTAAGAAAAATGACGGCGTGGCACTGCTGGGGAAAACTTTAGGAACAACAACCAGGCAAAACAGCCTACAGCAAATGGGTCCCTTTGCATTTGGAGTAAAATGGTTAGAAATGTAACATGTTTTAAGGAAAAAAAAAAAAAATACACCTTTGGGTTATATAAAGAATTAATTGTCCCCAAAGATTTGTGTTCATTTCTTTGGCAAGAAGCTCTCTCTGATCAGTCCAGTGAGCAGTGTCTCACAGGAACATCCATCTGTTCCCTGATGATTCAGGACTTCAAGCTGCTCCCAATGGTAAACCATTCCTCACTCTGCCAATATTCCAACTTAAATCTGATGAGTAAAATGGGAGTCAAAAATCCATATTTCGACTAGCACTCCCCCTCCTATCAAGTTCTTTGTTTTCACTATGCTATTGCTGCTATTTTTGGACACAGGAACCCATATTTCCAGCTAAGACTCGTTTCCACTATAATTTATAGTGATGTCTACAGTAGATTGGAAGTTCTTTGTATTGCAATTGAAAATATGCTGTGTATCTGGCTCATTTGGAAGTCCAGTGGTCATCTGCTTGAGACATGGCAGGCTCACCTATGCAGGACAATGCCTTAAGGAGTTGTACACAAACCACTTGCTGATTGATGGTAATTTTCATGCGAGAAGCATCACATGCTTCTCCCGTCTGGAGGCTGCTCCACCAGAAGTCAGGGGAAAAGGTGCCCAAATCGGATTTCACAGGCATGATCTGGGAGATGTCTGCGGCATTCATGACTCATTCCATCTGTAACAAAATTTATTTTCTAGCTCAAGCCTGCAAAACTCCACGAAACACTTGAATTAAGTACAATGCTGGCTATGATACTGTTGTGTGTTAGGTTTTTCGGGGAATTTCTTCCCCTTGTCGTCAGGGAGACGCTGGGAAGGGGGGGAGAGGGTGGCTTTCTAGATTAATAGTGATTAAGAATCAAAAGGAATAGCCAATCGCTGTGGCATACCACTGTAACGCTATGGGGGGAGGGCAGAACGGGGGTCTGGCAGCGCTTAGCTGGGGGTGGGCAATCTTCTCCCTCTTGGGAGTGGAGGCGGTTTTTGCCATGGGCTTCCTCCTGCGCAGCTGCTTGTCGCTGCTGTGGAGCTCTCCCCGGCGCCTGCTTGCAAGGCCGCTGCGGGCAAGGCACAGAGACCCGGCTGTGGCGCCGCCTGCGACCCACAGGGGCCGCGCGCGCCTCCCTCAGGGCGCCGCCGAGGGAGCCGCTGCACGCGCTGCCGGCCGTGGTCGTAATTACACCAAGGGGAAACACTGCTTAGCGAGTGGGGAACTTCTGTTAGTGTTTTCTTGTTTGTTCTGTTCAGAGATCTATATATTTTAAAGAACTGCTATTCCTTTTCCTACCTGTTTGCCTGGAAGCCCCATAATTTTCGTAGTTATAATTAGAGGGAGGAATCTTCTTTTCCCTTCCCTGCCTTGCTTTGGAGACATTTCTCTTTTAAACCAAGACATTATTTGGTGCCCAGTGTGGGGCTTTGAGAGGAAAGGATGAAAAGAAAATAACAGTTCTTTGGTGACCCATTTGTGTATTGGATATAGAAACCTTATTAGGCATCACCATGTGGGCCATCTTACTTCAGTTCAGTTGGCATATGATCATGGTTACGTTTTTTCCATTTGTAGGTCATTATCTAAACCTGGGCCTTACAACTAAGGCCACTGTGACTGTTACCAAGTTTGTAGAATGACTTGATTGGGTGAGGAATTCAGTGCTTGCAAACCTCTTTTTGAATTAGGCTGTGATAGTTACGTAGCTGTGTGCACTAAGTTCACATCCTTGGGGTTTCACTAATAGTGGGACCTATTGTGGGAGAGGAATGCAGAGGGATGTTTTTCCCAACACTTCTTCAGGCCTACCACAACAGCTTTTGAAGGGTTTAAATTCCCTCTAAATGCTAAAGATGCCATATTTTTGCTGATATTTTTGCTAAGTTTATTCAATACAGTCCACTCAGCATTTAAAGACAGGATGAGGTTGCCTCAAAATCTGTCCTAGAGACTAGGAATGCTGCCCAGAAACCTACAACAGAGGCCATAGACACTGCCTAGCAGTACCACCTGCAGTCAGAGGGAAAGGTGGATAGCGCAGCCACAGAACCAAGAGATGTTACAACCATCCAGGCTCCAACTGAACCACAAGGGCAGCCACAGCCAGCAACAGTCACCCCTGTGCAAAGGAGAAAGTATAAAACCAAATAAGTACATCCGGTTAAAAATTATCAGGTACTAGGGCCCTCACAACCAGCGGGGGAGCTGGAGCCCGAGATCATCACTGAATCCCTGTCATTTGACAGTCTCTGCAGTCTGCAAAAAGATGTTACACGACAGGTGTGTGAGGCTGTTCTGGCCTGGTTGACTCGAGTTTGGGAGCTTGCAGGTGCAGGTGTGCAACTTGATGGTACCGCAGCAAGGTTTTTGGAGTCCTTGGCCCTGGAGGAGGGTATCAAGCAGGCATTTGTGAGAGAACCAGGACCCTTTCTCTCCAGGAGCGGCTTCTAACGAATGTAAGAGAACAGTTTAGACAGATACACGTTTGAGCTTACATGGAAATGTCTAAATTTGAATTTGATTTATGCCTGTAACAACATTTATGTTTATACTAATAAATGCAACACATACATGGTAATCCCATACAGCACAGTTATCCACTCTGAGCTGAAAATAGCCCAGCTAACCTCAGATAAAAGAGAGATCTCTTGTACAAGACCTTTCAGAAAGCATTGGAAAAAGCAGCAGCCCCTTTGGGGCTGACTTTCCTTCCAAGTGCCCATGAGATCTGTGTGTCCACCAGTGTTCACATATGTCATCTCAGATTAGCAAAACTTCTGTATTATTCTTTAAGAGGCAGGATTGGTTTCTCTTCTGTGTAATTTATCATTTTAGCCTAGGACACAGTCTTCTACTGATGCAATCTTGTGAGCACATGAAATACAACCTTGAATGCTAACACACCCCATTGCCAGCCCAAGTGGTGTATCCCCGGCAAAGGACTCACTAGTGCTCCTGTTCCTCCACGGCATCCTCCAGGCAAATCCAGGTATTAGAAAAGCTACAAGAAGGCATATAGGAGAAACTGGAGAGGGGAAGACTCCAGTCATGTCCCTATGGGGTTTCCCTTCTTCTCTTTAAAGAAAAATTCATATCACAAAAAATCCTATCATTTTCCCAAAAGGTGGTTTCAGAAATGGAAATCTATTTTTTGATGGCTTTTCCATTTAATCAACAGCTCAGATCTGGTAGTCAGGAAATCTGGTTTTAATTCCCAAGGCCGTTATTGGGTTACCAGTATATCTGGCAACACATCTCTGCAAAATGATGTGGTAATACCAGATCTGTTGATGGCTGTTGAGCTGGAAGTGGGCTGGATACTGCATAGATGTCCTTATGTGTGGTTCTTCTGGGTGAAGTGCCCAAATATTTTTAATTTCCACATGACCCTTATTTTTCAATTTTTTTCAAAATGTGGCAAATCAAGTTCCCACAGTGGGGTTACCAAGATATTCATACAGCTCAAAATGTAAAAAGATGCCTCATGAGATTACCTAAATCCCACTGGTCTAAGAGATTGGGGCATATTCTGTTTGGGAGCTTTTGTAAATCCCAGCAGTGTCACTCTGAATTTCTAAGCTTGCATTGCTTTTTCCAGGACAGTTCCTGGTTTCTGCTATATTTTCTGATTATTTAGGCTTCTTTGCCATTACCAGAAGGTTACCCTGGTAGTTAGACTTTCCTTTCTAGGCTAAGGAGGAGATTGTTTTACACAATGCCTTTAATCTTCCCTTAGACGCACCATATTATCCTCTTGATTTCTTCCATCTGGGCAAATCTTTTGTTGATCTCACCTGAAATCTAAAACCGTTCAAAATAAGCCCTTCCACTTCTGTCCTCTGATCCAGTAATGGTGGATGTGACTGAAAGGTCACAAATCTGAGATTAGTCCTGACCTCACTCTTGGGCTTCACACTGGCAGTAGGTTAGAAGCTTTGAACTTGACATCCTGACAAATTGTTATTGCTACAGACCAAAAATCAGCTCACCCTCATGAGCTGGGGAGAGTGTGGGGTGAAAGATAGGGAAGATGGATTTCTTCAAAGGATGAAGCTTTTCCACACAGCATGACTTGGAGACAGGAAGGTTTAACCCAAAGTAAAATCTTGACAGACTAACTCCTAAAATGCAGCCCAGAAATGCTCTTAATTGAATCCTAACTGAGTTAGATGATGTAGACATTGAATTCCACTTTAGCTTTTACTTACAGAGGTTGAGCTGCCAACATCTCATGAAAATTGAGTAGGAACCCAGATTTCTGCACTGACTGGCTCTCACATTTTACAAATACAAGAATAAATAAAGTCAGGCTATCACGAATATTTAGTATATAACTCTAACATGACAAGATCTTCAGGGTCATCTGATTGCTATCAGAGGCAACTGCTTTGACAAACATTATATTCAAAAAGCCTCCATCTGAAGAGAAAAATTTTCCTTTAATGTTAATTTATATCATTCTCTGTTTTTACTGAGAAAGGAAGCTACTGCAAACTTCTTTCTGTCAGACTGTGAGAATGTGTGTGTGCCCATGTCTGTCCATTCCCACTGTAACAGCATCTCACTCTGTTGGCCAAGCTCAGCCACTCTCGCAGGAGATTAGAGGACAAAAAGACTTTGCTTGGTATCCCCCTGACAGCAAGGCTTTCTAGTCAGTCAAAGAGAGGCAGACCCATAACCACATTTGAAGCCAGACAAATACAACTTGAAAATAGAGTCTGCTTTTTTAAAAGCACAGCTATAAAATGAAAAAGCCTTCAATTGAATTTTGTGTCTTCTTAGGCAGCAGAGTTAGTCAGCCTCAAGATACAAATCCAGAGGAAACCTGGCTCCTTTTGATCCAGAACTACCTATTTCTTAGGTTTTAAAGTCACAGTGGGCTATAAGATCATCTATTCTGAGCTCCATATAATATGGACCATAAAATTACATACTCCAATAAGGAGCTCAATAACTTGTGCTTGGCTGAAGCCTGTGTTCCAACAGGCATCTGCTCACTATTTGAAAATATCTGAAGAGGAACACTCTATTACTTTCATTGGTATTTTGTCTCAACACCTAATCATTCCCACCAGTAAAGCTCTTTCTGAAATGAAATATGTCTGCTTTTAGGTTCTAGCCATGGACCTCTGATAGACAACGAGGCTCTGCTGCCTCTGGGTCTTTTCTCCTGAGGATGAACTTCCACCCTTTCTGAGCCTCCTCTTGCCTTTCCCTTGGTAAATGAAGCAGGTGGAGCTCTAGCATAAGATATTTTTTTTTCCAAGCTTTCGAAACTTTTTGTGACTTTTCACTTTTTGGAAGAGCCTTTCAAAATAGGTTGACATAACAATAGCTTGGACAACTTACAAAGTAGACTTTCATTAATGCAGTCAAAGCACATGAGGGAAAAAGGTGAGGGGTGAAGAGACAAGAATTCAAACAACCCAAGAGTTTCATTTCTCTGTCTGGTGGGGACATTTGACAGTGTTAAAATGTTCATGTTTTTTGATAAGATCATCTGCTCTTCTAAAATTATTAAGGCAGAAACTAGTTTTCAGAGGGAGACAGAAGAAGGAGCTCATTCAGGGCTCACAAGAGGTTTCCAGTAAGGATAAAGAAGGGTTGAGGGCACAGATATCATAATGTGATATCCTCATGGCTTGCCAAGCATGTCGCAGCAAATGGTAGCTCATACAGTTTCACTTCTGGAGTTCTTCTGGCACAGCCTAGCTAGATCTCATCTCCTGCTGTAAAGGATGTCCAAATTAAACTGCAGTAGATAAGAGCGCACAGAGGCTATGCACAATCAATCTGATGTAGTTCATGGAGGGTGAAAAGTGCAACTCGAGTACTTGTGCAGACTAAGTTCAGCTCTTCAGGCCCTCACTCCCTGGCCCAGTGGTAACACAGCCTGTAAATCGCTCCTTGCATAGTTTTCTTTTTTAAGTCCTTCCTGCTTTAAAACAGAAAACCTACATCTGGTGGAAGAATAAGCCAAGTATAAAAATGGCTCATGGGGTGTGGTAGTAAAGCAGCAAAATGTCTTACTGTGGATGAGGAACCAAATGTAGGAGTCTTCCTCTAGATTCAGGACACTAACCACCCACAATAGCTTCCTCTATCACAGGTCACCAGCAGATGGGTCATGGGATGCACAGATCAGTATTGGTGCCTTTTGCTCAGGGCCCGGCTCTGGCTTCCAGCATCTGACCCCATCTACAGCCCAGCCCTGTAGGAATATAGCAGCTAATGCCAGAGAGACCATTCCCAGGAGCTTCTGCATCACAGTCACCAGCAGAAAGCAAGCTGACACCTAAAAGGGAAAGCGATAGTCAGAAAGGGAAATCACTTCAAATAGGCCTGGGGAAGTAGACTGCAAAGATGAAGCATGTCCTTCACTTAATACAGTGGTTTTATTTCCTTGGTTTTAGAGGGTTTTTGCAGCACTGGAGGGGAGCAAACAAGGTTGCTGACCTGACAAATGCATGTGTTGTGATTCTTAGGCTGTCCTCTGCAGGGCCAGGAGGTGGATTCAATGATCCTCGTGAGTTCCTTCCAACTGAGGATAGTCTATGATTGTATGATTTTATCTCTATCTTCCCAAGAATTCTGTTGAGTAAGCAATGTACCTTTGCAAGGGCAAAGAAAACAGGGACCTATCCAGCACTTTGTGACAGCCTAATGTTATTGTCTCACTAGGATACACCAGAGACGTGTCCTTGTGCTGTCCTGCAGATCCTTTTGTTTTTATCCTTTTCCACTTTCTGTTTGTGGGTCTGTTGAGAAGAGATTGCCAAGATTGCCACACATCTCTTTGACTTAAAGTATGGAGGATCCAAAATGAAGAGAAAATTGGATTTTATGGGACTTTGGCAAAAAAACTCTTCTAAGTGCTCCAGCACTGATCTGTGTGTAGTGTGTAAAACAGCACTAACAAGGAGAAGAAGAGGATTTAACCTTTATTACAGTATCTATAAATCACCATCCAGAGGGTGAAAATTGAGTAGCAATTCTATGACTATAAAAGCCACACACTATGCTAGACTGCGAAAACAGCAACATTGGAAATAGTAGATTTTCAGAGCCCAAAAGAAATTCAATGGCTTTCTAAAGTCATTAAAGTGTCCACAAAGTGTCTTTGGCAACTTTAGTGAGCTTCCTTTCACTCCTCAGGAAAAAAAAAGGGGCAGGTTTTCCACAATGTGTCCCCCCATTCCTTCTAGCTCAGAGGAAGGCAGAAGCTTCTGCCCAGCTCCTCCTCATGAAGTAAAAATGAGAATCCATGACGGTATTTGGTCCCATCTTGCAGGTGTCCAGGCCACCATTATCTGTGCAAATCAATTTCTCTCCTGATCTCTTAGTCACAGAGCCACACTATGATCTTGGGCATCCCTAGCTCTGCTACATTTAACATTGTTCATAATTTAATGCCATCAGTTGAAGTCCCCATAAAGAGTCTACCAACTTCAATGGAGGCTTTTAGTAAGGGATGACATGGTTCATACTGCAGTTCTAGTTTGTTGCTTGGAACTTGTTAGAAAACACCAGATCAGCATATCCTGCAGCAGTGAAGGGATCTGGCAGTTGCCCAGGTTTGGTTTTCCAAGTATGGTTTTGCTAGTGATAGATGAGAGGGGAGGAGAGGCGAGGTGAGGCGAGGAACATTTCAGGAACAGTTTGACTGAATGACAAGGACTTCATGAACCCTCAGAGGCTTGTGAGGACAGTGCTGGTGGTGAAAAGGAAAGGAAGGAAGGACTGCCAGTGAGACAGGGAAGGCTAACAGGTATAAAAACCTACAGCATCCCTCGCTGGGCACAGGTCTGGTTTCATGGCTTTCTCTGTCTATGGCAGGCCACTCCCCTCCCCTTCTTTAGCTGACTGGTGCTATACTTTATTAGGGCTGTTCCCTGAGATGTGGATTAGGTAATACAATGGTTTATAAATCTTTCACTTCTGAGTCACTGCATGGAATTCACAAAAGACACAATGGCCTTCAGCTGTTCTTAGATGTATATGCTGTAGAAACAGCCAAACTGGGTGAAAAAGAAGCAGACAATGCTACTGGAACACAAAAGTATTTAACCATTTATGATTTATGCCAAAATATAATGGCATAAACTGGGACCATCCCATTTTAAGCTGCTGCACTTAGCAAGCCAGTTCCCTGACAGCAGATGACATCAAACCATGGCTCTCTCCCATGTAAGCTGTTTTGTAAGCCTGCCCACTGCGACACCAAAGGTTATCTCAGTTTCAAGCTCTGGCATGAACATTATGTCAACCAGTTCCAACCCAGTTCCAACCCAGCTCATGCTCATGTATTCCAGAAAGACATGCTGGCACTTTACCACATATTTCATAGTGTGGTTTTATTTGTCCAGGACATGCATATATTCTGGCTTGGTTTTTTTTAACTGCATGTCATACATGGTTTTGAACCTGAAAGGGAAGGATTTCTTAGCTTTACAGGTTTGGATCTCATCCTCTGGTTTTAGGGTTGTATCTCTTAATAAAAACAAAATGCTGGAGTCCAATCTGTCAAATTAAAGCAAAGATTTACCTAAGGAAAATATGCTTACAAAGTAAATATAAATTAATTCAATTGGCTCCTATTATCACTTCTGTTGGAGCCTGCAAGTATAATCTGGTGGTGAAGTAATTAATAGGGTGTGAAGTAGCTACTGTGCCAAAACTTACTTGTAGGGAGCGAAACTCCCAGACTTTTTGGCCTGTTATCTGCAGCATCTTGGCTTTGTTATTTTGTAGAGGTGAATGAATCTAGTGGAAGATCTGCAATCAAATGCTCAGATATATACCTCCTTTTGTGTTTTCATGGTGGAGTGGTTACAACTACAGGCATTTTCCCACCTGGGTCAGGTGAAGATTGCTTTTGGAAGGGAAGTCAGCAGATAGATTTAGCACTGCTGGGAGTGTGGGCACTTATTTTTGTGGTTTTCTCTGCCTTAATATAGTCTCAGCTTTAATTGCTCTGTTTTTTTCCCCTACATGCTCCGGCTGTACCATAAAGGAACTTTGTCTGGTTGTTTGCAGAGAGGATGGGGAGCAGTGGTAGGGGGAGGATACAGTGTTGGTACAGCTCTCAGCAGCAGCAGCATTGAGAGAGCCACCACTCATGCTCTTTCATTTCATTTTGCCAGAACAGTCACTTATGCAAGCTGGGAATTAGCTCAGGCAGCCCATCTGGATTGAAATAACCCAGGCTCAAGTACTATAGAGATTTTGAAATCCTGATGTTCTGAGAAGATGCTCAGCTGCTGCAACTGAAGCAAACAGATGATGCTTCTTCCCACCTCCTCACTTTTGGGATACTGGGTGTTACTTCCCAAGCATCTCTCCAGCCTCCCATGGCACTTTCCAGCTACTGAGAGCTGCAACTTAGGGCAAGTTCCTCCTTCCTTGATGGCAGCATCCATAAGTGGAGCTGGGCACCACTCTCCCATTTATCACTTCATCTTGCAGCATCTCTAAACAAGAGGAGTCCCATTATAGTCACAAGCCAGCCTCTTCCCTGGACTGGATAAAGATGGAGCTGAGCTTGGGAATTCACCCCACACTTAAGCATTTGTTTTTTCTCCACTGTGTCTATCCGAAGAAAGCAGGTATGAGGCTGAAATGGTTCTTGTCAGGAAGTGGTACATGGCCATCACAGGGGTCAGGCCGTACATAAGGTGCAGGAGCTAAAATCAGCTCCAGGCACATGTTCTGCCCTCTCGCCTTCATCTTGTGCTTCGGGGGTGTTATGAGCAGCTTGTGGCCATGTGGCTTTTGGGGACTGCTTCAAGACCCACTAAAATTTTTTAGAGCAACAATACAGCACCAAAAATACAAGGATTTTGGGGTGATCGCTGCCTACCCAAATTCCTGATCAAGATTAGAAACAGGCTTTAATAGGGACAAGCCTTTACATGCCAGGACACCAGCTCTGTTTCCTGGTGTCTGCAGTAAATCAGCCAAGACAAAAGAAGTGCTGCTATTACTACAGCTAGGAAAAATGCAGATTAAAAAAAAAGGGGATTTCTGAGCAAGAGCCCGACCTTAGCAGGAACTAAAGTTTTCCCCAAGGGAAAGCAGAGACTGACCCTTTTCTTATATACTTTAGAAGTACCATCAGTGTTCTGGTTCTCATTAAAAATTTAATTTGTTTAAAATTGTTACAGTTTTGGTTTGTGAAACTTATTTCTTTCCACCTCTTCTTTTCTCTCTCTCTCTAAATATTTATGTGGACATTTAACCAAAAACTTAAATATGTATTTCAGCAAGGGCCAGCATCTTCTGTGTGAGTCTGCAGTTTCTTTTCTCAATTCCCAGCCCTGCCAAAGCCTCCTCTGTGCATCCTTGAGACCCTCCACAATTTTCTTGTATGTACAGATTTGGCTAATGCAATCTCACATCACTGGTGGGACAGAGAATTAAAATAATTATTGTTCACAAGCCACAATAATTCTCCTGAATGCTCAGGACCAAGGCAGGCCCATGAGATCACAGAATGACAGATCATAGCATAAGCTGAGGTGGAAGGGAGCAAGCAAGGACCATCAAGTCCAGCTTCCAGCTGTGCATAGCATTATCCCAAAGAGTCACACTATATGCCCGAGAGCATTGTCCAACTGCAAATCCGTGATCACAGGGCCCTGTCATGTCCCAGGAGTCAGCAGGAACCAAACTTACTCAGGGTGCTGTAGATGCACTCCAATGCAAAGGCACCCCAGATACATGGGTCTGGTCCCCTCCAAACTGCCCAGACTTTACAGACTGATGGTGGATATTTTTCAAGCGCAGCACCTCCCTCCAAAGCTCTGATGGACAGCAAAGGAGAAAACCACACAGACACAGGTAGCCTCACCGTGAACTGCCGAGGCTAGGAATGATTGCAACTCATGGGCCAGCCCAAGCTGGAGAACTTCATAAATCATCTGGAAGTGCAGTTATGTGTTTCCTCAGACCAACACAACTAATTGCAGTCTGCTCTGATTGTTGATGGGAGGCCATGCAACTTGCTGGCAAGCCTGGGAGGGGAGGTCCTGGATGGGGTGATGCAGTTTCTAAGGAGGGCAGATGGACTAACACCCCCTGAGGTGCAGGGCTGGAGCACAGCTCAGATGAACATCATTCCCTGCCAGTGCTGTCCCAGAGTTAGCAACCTCAGCATGCAAAGCTTTAGCCCTGAAAATTGTCTGAATGTGCCAAGTTTTATTCCTATGGAGGCCAGCACTTCTTAGCAAACCAAAAAGCAGCCTAAACTGGAAGGAAAGGCAGGCTGTGAGACCAGCATCAATGGGAGCTCTGTCTGCAAAGAATGATTACTTGGTAGTGGAAATGCTCCAGGGCTGGGTCTGTGCAGTAAAGCAATCCTTGTGATCACCATGCCTGAGCTGAGTGACTCAGAGTAAAAATAATTAAATATGTTAATAATTATCAGGGCCCCCTTTGATTAAAACAAGTAAAGCTTGTGATATGTAAGCAAGGATGAATGTGTAGGTTTGCAAGGCTCTTCTCAAAACCAGGAGCTAATAGCAAAAGCAGACGTGGTGCCTGGGTCAGGCATCAGGGGTGCTGCAGGCAGGTTGAGTGCACCCCAGACAGAGGTGTCAAGGGTGGTCAGGTCCCTGCTGTAGCAGTTGCCCCCATCCTTGATCCTAACGCACTGTCCCAAGGCCAGAGATGAAATGGGGGATTGGAGGCATCATATCTCCATATCTCAGCCTACCCAAGTGGGAGACCTGCTAGGTTTTGAGTAACTGGTCCTGGAACCAGCATCACATGAATTGCTGAGGAAGGTGGGAAGTAATTTGGAAGGTGAAGAAAATGTTAAATACAATTAACTGCACCTTGAAGCATGTCCTTTCTGGAGCTCTGGGCACCTGATGAGTGGAGGAAGGCACTTCTGAAGGGAGATTCAGATCTCAAACAGATTTAGTTGGACTTCTGCAGTGCCTAGAGGAATGCTAGGTTCATGGCTTAGGTGGGGGCTTCAGTGCAATACTTGTCAAGTGAATCAGTGTCATGAAAAGAGTTTTGTGGTCTAACCCTTGCCAAAAAGCTGGTGCTTCTTGAGATGAGATATGGTGACCACTGTACTGAGCTTGGAAGGCCACTGCAAAGCACTTCAGCAGAGATGGACATGCCCAGAACAGTAGCCCCTCTGGTCCTTGCTCTACATGGGGCACTTGGAGCCCAAGGCAACATCTGCACCCGCTGGCTGCTATGGACAGCAGTGGTCTGTGTCACATTCTGGAGATCTGCACTTTTGGCCAAGATAGGAGAGGGTATTGGTGTGGTGCTTTCAGAGGAGAGTGTGGAGCTTCTCTCCTGTGCTGGAATGTGGCCAGAACAGGCAGGTGGCAGGGGACTTGAAGCAGAGTCTGGAGGTGCCTCTTAATGGCTGTTTTGATCTCTCAGGTGTACAGGGGATAAGAATCAGTGCCCAATAGTGGTGGAAGGGCATTTATAGACAAAGCAAAACTTGCCTGTGAGGCAGGAGGGTGAGTTAAAATCATATCACACCTGAGATCTGTGATGCTTTAGGGAAGGAATACCACAGCTTCCTGGCATGACATGTCCCACATGGTGCTTGCATGGCACCACACAGCACCTGTGCATGTAACACTGCACAATGGCCATGCTAACTGCCAGGAGCAGGAGACGATCTATCTGCCTCAGCTTCACCACAGGAAGGCAAACTCTAGGTTGAGTGAAGTTGAGCCATTGCATGAGCAAATACGGCTTCCCAGGGTGGAAATGCTTTTTGTATCCCAAATCACTTTTAATCACAGGATGGAGCTCATGTGAAACACAGGATTCAAGTTGTCCTCTCTGCATGTGCAGTGTCCCAGTTCATGAGCAGATGCAGATTTTTCACTGGAATGCACCCCCTCTGGGGCAATCTGTGAGAACACAGCAAAGCATTCCAATCTCTGGGAAGAGGAAGCAAGAAAAAACCAGCTCCAGTTCAAATCAAGAGGGAACTTGAGGATATTCAGTGCATTCTCCTTCCCTGGAAATCAGCCAGGGCCCTGGACCTACCACACCTTTGCAAGCCTGGACCTACCACACCTTTGCCCAAAGAGGGCAAAGAACACTACTCACAAACAGGAGACAGCTCTCCAACCTTTTTTTCCCACTAGTGGAAAGGGGGCATGCAGAGAGAGGGTAGCCACCACCACCATCTCTGCCATGTGGTCTGTGTCTGTTAGTTTGCATCCTGCTGCCTCACTAATAAAACAAGTGATGTCCTTGAAGTGCTTTCCAGGGTAGAAACAAAAAATGCATTTGGAGTTAGTTTATTTTTTTTTAAGTCCTATTTAAGAAAAAGAGAGGAAAGGGATGTCTGCAAGTGGTGCACTTGCTAACGTGAGCGCAACATGCTTGATTGCACTTTCTTCACCCATGGTACCTCACAGACCCCCTTGAAGGCAAAACATGAGGGGTTAGGTGATGCAGCTAAACCATGTATGAAGCAGCAGCTCCTTAACATGTGGTTGTAGTTACACAGCAGGGGAGAGGACACATATTTTGGGAAGATACCTAGCCAATGTGTAGCCAGCTGTGATTTGTCATCCAGGGTAACTGCGCCACCTCATGGTTCCCAAAGTCAGAGTCCAGAGGTGGGAGTTCATAGTGTGATTCGTGTATTCGCTGTAGTGAAATCACCTCCTTTAGTAAGGCCAGGTGAAGATTTGCTCCATGGCTTACTGCATTACTTTGGCAACACTCAAATAATCTCCAAAGGAACTATTATTCTTCTAAAACAAAGTAAGAGCTGGAGATGACCTTGGGCACCATTCTCTCCTGCCTGTTTTGGGACCGTTCCTTAGAGCACACACGCATCCAGTCCCTGTGGCTCCTGCTGCCTCCCAGCAGATGTGAGCTCACAGCCCAGCAGATCCCATCCTGAAGAAGGGCTGTCCCATATTATCAGGTTCTGTTTCCTTTTCCTTTTATCCACTTGAAATAATCTCTCTGGTTTGGCACCCCAGGCAGCCCTTCTTTTAGCCCTCTATTCTCACCCTTCACACTTGAAGCTGATTGTTAGCTGTGTATCTTACAAGCTGTCAGTTGGACGTTCATGCCTGGAATTTACCCGTTTTTCCTCTGTAAGAGATGTGGTGGGAGTAGTGTTCACCTGCTTAAGTCCAGCACAAGGTAGTCTCCTAGTGGTCTCCCACAGTAAAAGGGAGAGCAGGGTATCACCAGGGTTAAGCAAATCCACCCCAAGTCATCTACCCAACAAAGTCCTATCACCCTCTTCTGAGAATGCCTCACTTGTTCCTCCTGTCTCCTCCTTAACCATGTTCAGCCACGCAGATTGCTTTTCCGGGGAGGACTTCCCTTTGCCTCAGTTATCCAGCACCAGCCCTTTTCTGCAGTGAGATAACAATAATGATCACTGTTAATTTATGACTATGTCATGCACACTGTGTGTCCACATATCACTGATCCTTGGCATGGGTAGTTCTTGGCATCATAAAACATAAGTATAGTGCAAGCAGAGGGAAATCTTATGTATCCTAAACCTAAATGCAGCAACTATTTTTCAAATTTCCCCTCCCTGTCCTCCACAGGATTTGTTCATAAAAGAATGCTTTGGGAGAAGATGCAATTTGCAGCAATGAGCTCAGAGCCATTTTGATTATTGTTATGCCTCATCTTCCTTATTCCCTTTGCCTGTCATAGAATCATATAATCCCAGAATTGTTTGGAATGGAAGGAACCTTAAAAGCTCATCCAGTTCCACCCCCTGCCTTGTGCCGGGACACCTTCCACTAGACCAGGTTGCTCTAAGCCACATCCAACCAGTTCTTGGACACTTCCAGGCATGGAACAACCACAGCTTCTCTCAGCTGCCTATGCCAGGGCCTCACCACCTTCGTAGCCAAGAATTTCTTCCCAATATCCCATCTAACCCTGTCCTCTGGCAGTGGGAAGCCATTCCCCCTTGTCCTGTCACTCCAGGCCCTTGTCCAAAGTCCCTCTCCAGCTCTCCTGGAGCCCCTTTAGGCACTGGCAGGGACTCTGAGTTCTGCCTGGAGCCTTCTCTTCTCCAGGCTGAACACCTCCAGGTCTCCCAGCCTTTCTCCAGAGCAGAGGGGCTCCAGCCCTCAGAGCATCTTCATGGCTTCCTCTGGACTTGCTCCTGCAGGTTCCCATCTGTCTGATGTTGGTGGCCTTTCTTTTTCTGCTGGTATGTACCTGGCTTCAACAAGCACTGCTCTTCAGGGGGAGCTGAATGCTGGTCTCTGATGCCATGTTAGAGCTGGCTAGGGGTGACAGCTGCTCTTACAGAAACAAAATTCAGCTTTGGGAAAGACTTTTTACCTGCTTTGTTTGGAAATGCTGTTCCAGGAATCACCAGGTAAGTTCTTTATGTTTAGGGAAGGAATACCACAACTTCCTGGCATGATATGTTCCACATGGTGCTTGCGTGGCACCACACAGCACCTGTGCATGTAACACTGCACAATGGCCATGCTAACTGCCAGGAGCAGGAGAGGATCTATCTGCCTCAGTTTATCAAGTCAATTTATCAAAAGAGTGGTAAGTTGCAGTTTGGAAATCTCATCTCTGGTTTGGCCCCAAGACAATACGGAAAATGTGAACAGAAGACTTACAAAGCATAAATGTAGCTGTCTTGCTGTACAAACTCTTCACAAGGCAAAGGAGGAACCGGTTGACGAAACAACAGAAATACCACCAAAGGAACCTACTTCAGGATATTTGAGAAGCCATTTGCAAACTTTACTCAAAATCTTTTCTTCATCCTTGGCTTCACCATCCACCATGGATACATTCTCCCACTTTGCATTCAGTGGTTCCTACTGGAATGAAGAACTAGGGACACTTGTAAAGCAGAGAGAAGTGACTGATTGGTCACCTGCTGCCAAAATCCTTGACTTCATGCTTTAAGCAAAGTCATGAGATGCAAGGTGTCCTTGGAAAGCTGGGAACATCAGCCCTAAGTAAAAGTGATCCAATAAATACTGTTCTGCTTTTTCTTCACTCTTCCCCTGCCAGTTTTAGGATTAAGTTCCTAATTACACTTAATATGCACAAAGTGAGAGAACTGAAAAAAACACATAAAAACTGTGACCTCTGCAGCTCATCTTAGCAGAACATCTTCTAAGGCAGGCATTTAAGCATCGCAGCTGTCCAGCAAAAATGGGAATTGCCAAGGTCTGTCCCCTCACCTGATCGCCAGACAAGATGCAAGGTTCTATACCTTTATCATTAGTCTCTGTTTCTTCACAGAACAGGTTGGTCACATCCATTCTCATCACCAGGAAGGCTGTTTGGCCTGTGCAACTACAGGACTGTTTGGGATTGTCCAAAACTTTTCCAGGCACCTTGCATAAAGTTTAACTGTACAGCCAGCTGTGACCTGCAATGGTTATTAGTATGGATGTAGTCAGGGAGTTTTATTTACTCGAAAGAGCAATGGTGCCACAGCCTCATCAGTGAACACTAGTCCAATCTTACCGCAGGAGTGAGGATCAAGGGGTCAGACTGAGCTCAAGATGTTGCCTAGAAGCAAAGAGAGACAAAGAGTGAAATGAAAACCTAATTGGTTATATTATTTATGAGGAGGAGAAGGAAGATATTAAAAAAGAAAAACTAACCCAGTCCAATGTAATTTTCCCTTTACATTGTGCTTATGGCCTTCTCTGTCAGTAAATCAGGCATTCAAATATCCTGCACAGTGCCTATCATCATCTATCTGGAATAAGCTACAGAATGGATGAGCTGACAGGGACTAGAAAAAGTGTGTCACATCCCCATTTGAGTTCCAGCTCTTTGCTCTAATTTAATGAAGCAATGAGCCAATTTGGTGTCTTCATGCCTGTGGCTGTAACATCCTGTCTCAATCTATGATCAAAGGAGTCCAGGCACCACAGGTTTTGGGGCATGTTGTAAGAACCACTAAATGAAAATCAATGCGCTAGATGATGAATTAGATCAAACTAGATAATTAAGCTAGACTCAACCAGACTTCAAATAAAGGAAAAATCCCCATGTAACTCCCCCTAAGTGCTAAGGGCATTATCAGTTCTCTAGGAAAAAGCTCAGATAAAGCCATTTAATTCTGTGGATAAAATCAGAGGTTTAAGGGCAGGGGTTTTTGTATGATGTTTGGCTATTTGATGCCTGGAAATAGTCTCAATGCTGGAGCACGATTTGCACATAAAACCTTACTAGTTTTCTTCCTTGATGTGCCATAGGAGCTCAGGCAGTGCAGTGTCATCTCTGTCCCCCAGGACTTGTCAAGCATTTAAATGTCACAAGCTCTTTGGGTCACTATTGCTATTCTCCGCTTTAAGATAGTGAAACTGTGGAGTGGAGATAGATGTTCAGTGCATTACCTTACCCACAGAGTGGGAAAGTATTCCTTTGCAATTCAGAACAGTACTCAGTCCTATGCCAAGTTTTGCTGCTGACCTGAATCATAATGAAGAAAGCAAAGAGAATAAATGTGGAAAGAGCAGAAAATAGATTTGCACTCAAATACACATCAGTTTTAGGCACAGGTTTTCTCTTAGTGGGAGCAGGTAAAGAGAGGAGACACCCACACATCCTCCCATTCTCAAATCTGTTATTTGAGGTGCCATATCAGTCTTGGAGACCAACCCAAGCTCTTGATCCCACCTTCTTGTCTGGCAGCTACTGGTATTATCCTCAGCTGAGTGTGCTCTCATGTTTGTTCAGAAGATAGTTGACCATTTTTGTCAGTCCTAGAATTTATAACATACAGTTGTTTATCAAAGCCCCACCTATCCTGTACAGTGCTTCCTTTCTGATAATTGCTACTCAGATATGGAGCTAAATAATGGAAAGGGGAGAAAACTTTCTAATTCTCAACATTATCTTGAGAGAAGCCTGTTAAAACATGAACTTTTGATATTTTCTTCCAAGCTCCTCCCCTGCAATAGGCTTCTGAGCATCCCTGGAATTTCCTTGCATTTGGACACTGTCCTGAACTCTTGTGGGAAACGCACTGAGATTGAGAAGGTGCCATTTGGTGTTGAGAGTTTCAGTTTTGTCAAGAATGAATGGAAACACAGAGTGGTGAGCTGCTCTTAGTCTACAGCACTTGTGCATATGAAATCCAAGGAGAACAAACCTCCTGGAAAGGAGCAAAGAGACCACCAGGGAGATGGGATATGGAAGAGAATCAAAATGTCAAAGTAGAAAACAAGTCATCCAAAATAGGACCAGCGATGGATGACAGCAAGAGTCTTATTCCCAATGTGATACTTAAAAAAAGGAAGCAAATGAGACAGTTCTCACTGACTCTTTGTGTTAAGAAGTATTATTAATCAAAAACGATCCCCTAGGATTTAAAGTTACAAGCAGGTTTTGTCACAGCTTGATTTCCACCTTGGTCTCTGCTGTTCAACAGGGAAAGTGGCTCAGCCTGTACTCTGTGAAGTCAGCAGGACATCTAGTGGCAGAATAGCACTGAAATACACAGGGGAATACACTGGACTGAAGCTTTGCTTCTTTCTTTGGACAGCTCGATTGTCACTTTCTTTCTACCACACATAAAAAGGACTGGTTGGGAGCTCAAGGTTATATTATTAACTGACCTGTTGAAAAAATATATTGAAATTATGGTTTCCTGTATCTTCCAAACTCCAGCTTTATGGAGGTAAAACACCACTATAACTACTGTGATTCCTGCCTGTCCTCAGCCTCCCAAGACACTGTTCACCCTGACTCTCTCCTTCTTTTTGAGGAGTTGGACATATCACTATTGTGTCTGGTTCTGGTTACGTTTTTTGCCCATGTGCAAAGGGTTCTCTATGCCATTGCTCCTGGGCTGATTGACTTGATCCTGTTATACAGCTCACAAGAATTTTTTTTCCCATCTGTTCTTTCCAAATATGTTTAAGAGCTTTTTGTAATTTGGCTTTGATGGCAATGGATTTTGTTTAAAGACTCATGTTATCTATTATGTTGAACATCTCTGTGCAGCTGTTCCATTTAGTCCAAGTTTGTTCTACACTGGACACAAACCTATCACTATTCAGCTTTGGCAGCTGCTTAAAAAACAAAACAAAACAAAGCACAAAACAAAACAACCTTGACCTTTTCAATGGCAAAATTAAACTTCTTAGTGGAGCAGGAAATATTGCCATTTTACATGTAGTGAATCATAGAAAGGTTTGGAAAGGACCTTAAAGGTCATCTTGTTCTAGCCCCCAGCCATGAGTAGGGACACTTTTCACTAGACATGGTTGCTCCAAGCCCTGCCCATCCTGCCCTTGAACACTTCAAGGGATGGGGCAGCCACAGCTTCTCTGGGCAACCTGTGCAAGGGCCTCACCACCCTCACGACCAAGAATTTCTTCCTAATCTCAATCTACCTTCAGTTTAAAGTCATTCCCTCCTGTCCTATCAGGTTTATAATCTGGTTAACCTTAGTTAAAATCTGTAGTCCTTACTCTGCATTTATTCTACAGTCACAGACAATGGTAAATCCATAATGGTTGATCCACCTAATACTGCAAATTAGAGATGAAAGATGTGAACACTGTCTAGGACTAGGTAGTCTAAGTCTAGGTAGGAATTTTTACTTTTATAATGACTTTGCAAGGTTCATGTAAGTCTCACAAAAGACCTTTGGCCAATAATGGGTGATTGTTGCTGCAACAGCAGGAGAGTTGGTCAAGCAAGAGAGGGCTGTGGCCAAAATTTTAATGAGTATTTAGTAGTGTTCAGTACTGCAATGCCTAAAGTAAGCAATCAAGAGCTAAAGTAAGTGGCATAGAACCCACTTAGCAAATCTCATCACCTGGTCTGTAGTACCCAAATATGTCCATGCTCCTACCCCATTTGCAACATGTTTACTGAAAGCCAGTAAACTGCAGGCTCAGTTCGGAAAATCAAATTTAAGCTTTAAAGTCAATTAGACATCGCAAAATGAAACACTGAAACACCTAGTCACCTGCTGATTGGGCTAAAGAGACAGCTAGGGATCTTCAAAATGTTTGGAGCCAGATATTTGATGTGATTCCATGTCAGCTATGAAATATTAAAAAGTTTAGAGGAATCAATAGAAAAAAAACGGAAATACGAGGGGGTTCTTTTAATGATTCTTTCAACTTTGGTAGTGACTTTTCGGTAGTGATTTTTTTTTTGGTAGTCATGTTTTTTGGGGGAGTAATTCCAGCATTTTAAGTTGCAGAGAGAAACACCACTTTTACCAGTAGTGTCCACATCAAATTTGTTAAGCAAACCAATGAAGACCACTTGTAACTTGTCTGCAACCTTTCAGCTGTGCATATAGATGCTCTGATGAATACCTTGGTCCTCTCACTGTCATTCTTCCTCCTCTTCCTTTGACTTGTCACATGCAGTAGAGAAAGTCTCTTCCACCTCCAGCCGCAACTGCAGACAAGGAGACACAGAAAGTCTGCCAAACAAATCTGTGCTAGCAAAAGAGAACTACCTCTCACAGGGAAAAAGGAGTATCACACAGAAGAATCTGGGGAGGATGTTCACCTTGGAAGGGGCTGCTGTTGTCCCCTCTCCTGATCTTCCATGTAACACAGACTATGAGATCCCTGCAGAGAGCAATAAACAACACCCACTCTCCCTGTGCTTGCACCTAGAGACACGATGCTGCTGAAAAGAGCTACAGCCACCACTAATGCCTCTTCACCCAGCTGGAGCACCATGCTACAGAAAAATATCTAATTTAACTCTAACGCCTTCATGTGATAAAGAATCCATCCTGCTTTCTAATGACCTGCTCTAGTGCTAGTTACCCTGTTGACAACAACCTTCTTCCATCCTGAACATTCCTGCCTTTCCTGTCAAATCCTTGTCTCCACGACTGTTAACTCCTGCAGTCCTTTTGTCAGAGACTGAAATGTTATAATTTATTTCTTAAATATTTCTATGAAGGACTTTTGCCTAGTATAGAAAAACTGTATAACAAAAGCTGCATGGAAGACCACTGCACCCCTGAATGGGCCTCCTGACTAAGGCCCTGGACTGCAAGTTGATGGAGATAAGATAACATTACTCAGATCTGGGCTAGGGGAGAAGAATACATTCACAGGAGGATCAAGTCTAGCACTTGAGGTGGAGAGCTCAACCACAGGCTTATCTGCTGCCAGGCTTGCACAGACCCCTACACCAAAAGGGGAAGGAGGAGAGGTTTTGGGGGTGTGATGAAAAAAGCCTCTGGTCCGAGGCAGTGAATACCCACCCTCTGCTGCGCAGACCAGCTCTGCTGTGGGGGCCTCCACTCCAGGAAGGCCGCATCTACAGGACAGCAGATGGGGTGTCATGGCCCATCAAAGCCCCGCTCCCTACCCAAAGGGATCCCCAGATCCTGCACCAGAGCACTGCAACATGATGCAAAATGGAGCAACAGATCCAGACTCTTGCAAAGGACTGTGTCAAACCTAGCCCCCTCAGGAGAGGCATCTGGGAGCTCCCACCTGCCCCAAATGTATATTAATCCTTTGGATTCTCTTCAGCGTGAGGGACCCTCACCATGAAGAAGACTAGATGGAGGGCAGTGACAATGCTGGAAATGATACAAATTTGTCCTGGGTTGCAGTGTATTCTATTACCATCCTCATGAGCTGTTGAATTCAGGTGGGCAGTGTTTCCTGGCCTCCTCCCTGTCTTTCTGTTAATGATCCATCAATGCTCTGCCACATGACTCAGAGATAACTCCCTCCAGACTATCTTTCTGTTAATGGCCCATCAACACCTGGCCTCATGACTCATTATCCTATTGTGAGATGTTCCACCCAGGAAGAGGAACCAAGCACTCCAT
>JACBWW010000006.1:42767149-42911394 GCA_020086605.1 Lanius collurio | reverse complement strand
TTTCCTCTTTCCCTCTGCCTCTCTGCCTCTTTTACTATTAAATAAAAGATATAATTTTTTTTTTTGGCATTAACATCTAACCTCATTTAGTTTTAATCAAGTTTTGGGGTATATTTTGCACCTTTCTGGGTTTGATCTGTTTTATTCACAGGCTTAGTTTTCTTTGCTCTTCTGTGTTTAGACCAGTTAATAACACCTTCTCTGTTGGCAGGTAGTAGGCTGAGGGCAACCAGCATCTGCAGTTCAGAACCATGTTCATGTTAGTGGCTACATCTCTTGTAGTAAATATTTTGGGTCCTGCTTTGTTTCAACACTTTTCAAACAGAAAATCAGCTGTATATAAAAATACTATCCAAAGCTGTAATCAGTAATAGTCTTAAGGCAGAGTATGCCTTAAGCCCTATGGCTTAATGTGTGGCTGAACTTCAAACTACTATGGAGAAGGAAGAGGCCAGGACAAAGCTTGTGCTTCAGGCCTCACACCTTGTAATACATCCTAAAGAGATGTTTGTGGTTCTCCCTGCAGTGTTGAGTCTGGTCAGTGTCTGCAGAAAGATACTGAGCTGCAGCTTTAGTGAGAATGACAATTTTAGTGATACTGCAAACCAAAGAAACCTATCATTTCCCAGAAGAAAAAAAAAAAACAAAACAGTGGAGAAATTGTCCAGCGTGTCTTCTCTTTTGAAAATGGGGATGACACAAAACAAGTAACTATTTAGCTCATTAGAAGGATTTCTTTCTCTGTCCTGTTTGCTAATGTAGGAACCAGTGAATGTGGATTGTCAGTTGATACTTCATTTCAGTGCAAACCTGAAGAGTTCAAATCCACAACAAATTGAGCTCTAAGTACTTCCTCTGGACAGGCTTGGCTGCTGTTCCCAAAAACCTCTTCCTTTTCTCATAATTGCTGGACTTGCTTTCACTGTGTCAGCCCATGAGATGAAGGAAAATGTGTGGCCAGAGACCAGAAGACTCTTAGGTTTTACAAGGCTCCTTGGCATCAATTCCAGCTCCCAAGTTATTGCTTTTCACTCTTTAAGTAATTTGAAAAGTCAGTCCAAAAAGGTCAAGGGAGAGTCAAGACAACCTCTGAACTTTCAAAACCAGGCTATTTATCTAAGTATTTAGGAATAAGCATTGAAGCAGACAATCACTTACTGAGAACAGGTAACCAAGAATTTTATTTCATAGAATCATGGCATCATATAAGAATTTTAGTTGGAAGGGACCTTAAAGATTGTCTTGTTCTACCCCTTGCCATGGGCAAGGACACCTTCCTCTAGACCTGGTTGCTCCAAACTCCCTCCAACCTGGCCTTGAATACTTGCAGGGATGGGGCAGCTACAGCTTCTCTGGACAACCTGTGCCAGGGCCTCACCACCCTCCCAGCCAAAAATTTCTTCCCAATCTCTAATTTAAATCTACCCTTCTTCAATTTAAAGCCATTCCCTCTCATCCTATCACTGCACACCCTTGTCACAAGTCCCTCTCTAGGCTTCTTGTATTCCGGTAAAACCAATTATTACAATCTTTGAACCCCTTTGATAGTCTTTCAGTGCCACCATTTCCCAACATAGCTGAAGTACTCAGAAATCTGAAATTATATGAAAGAAGACATTTGAATGGCACCTGATTTTAAAAGCACTGTCCATAAACACATAGCTAGGGGCAGGAGGCTGCAAATTAACCAGCTGAAACCTGAGGTGACCAGCCTCATTATAAAATCTGGATACATTTGCCAGTGACAGATGCTCTCCCTTCTGGTTTTCCTTGCGCATCCCTAGTTCTTCTGAACACATTCAGATTAACACAAAGAAGGTGGCTGTTATTTAAATGCAGGTGGCTCTCTACAGATAACATAGGGCCAGCTAAAGGCTGCCAAGCAGCAATTTAGCATTCTCTATTTTCACAGAAGGACCTTAGAGGCTTGGAAAGCATGGAAGAAGGAAATGTTTTCTCCATGACATACTATGGGCTGTGTACAATCAGCATCCTTCCTCAGCAGCTGCACTTGATAAATGTCATCAGCAGCCTGGGAGTCCTTTTGGGCTGCCACTGTCGAAAATGACTGTAAAGCAATCATGCAGGGACAAAACCCATGCTCCAGAATCGCACTGGTCACACTATGAGTCCTTATGCTACTGGGCTGCACAACTGAATTCTTCAGAATAAATTCAATTTCAGCTGCTTATTGGGAATCAGCAAATCTAGTGATCTAGTCTTTAGTAAACTATCCAGTCCTAGCATATGTACTTTTGTTGGTTTTGCACAGCCTGGTTTCTGGTACTGGGGGGCTGCATTGGTGGCCTCTGTGAGAAGCTGTTGGAAGCTTCCACGGTGTCTGGCAGAGCCAATCCCTGATGGTTCCAAAGATGGACATGCCACTGGCCAAGGCTGGGCATTAGATATAGTGGTAACGCCTCTGTGATGACATATTTAAGAAGAAAATCTAAACAAAGTGCACACAGTTTTTTTTTCTAGTCAGAGAAGAAGGGGAGGTGACAACATGTGAGGGAAACAACATGGAGACACCAAGG
Source organism: Lanius collurio (assembly GCA_020086605.1). NCBI lineage: Eukaryota > Metazoa > Chordata > Aves > Passeriformes > Laniidae > Lanius > Lanius collurio. The sequence goes on along the minus strand of JACBWW010000006.1, from coordinate 42,908,857 downwards.
TCAGTGGAGAAGGAGGGGCAGGAGGTGCTCCAGGAGCCAGAGCCGAGATTCCTCTGCAGGCCATGGTGATGACCATGGTGAAGCAGCTGTGCCTCTGCAGCCCATGAGGATCTAACCATATGCAGGGCTAACTCCAGGAGACACATGGCCAACCGGGACACCCCCAAATATCTCAGGAACAGAGGTTCTGAGACAGCACATTGGGTGCCATTTCTGGAGGTGCATTAGCTTGTCCACTGCTTAATTTTTTTGGTGAGCTTGCCTCTTTATGTCTTGGAATATCTTAAACCATTTACAAACAGCCTAAATATCCCTCGACTGTGCAGCCCCACTTAAGCCAGTGTTAGTTGACAGCTACTCACTAGAAGCAGAAGTTGAGAAGAGAAATATAGCTCAAACCCCCTTTATTATGTTAAGTCATTTATTCCCTCTGTCCTGGGGGGGACAGAGCACTGACCTGGGCAAAGCAGGCAAGGTAAGAGGGCGGGGCTTTCCGTCCTGCTGGTTTTGTCACAGAGAGGGAAAGGGGATACGAGGGGCGGAGCTGGGATAAACAACCAACCAGATCAGAGCCCGGGCTGCTTGAACATTAGACAGACCCGACTCAGTCACATGGCAGGGACCCGGTAGGGAAGGGGGGGGCCCAGGGGGGGTCCACCGCAACAAGGATCCACGGGGGATGCAGAGATCCACCTGCAGCCCCTGGGAATCCATGGGTGATTCAGAGATCCACCCGCAGCCCGTGGGGATCCATAGGGGAGGCAGAGATCCCCCCATGGCACCTGGGGATCCATGGGGGATGCAGAGATCCCCCCGCAGCCCGTGGGGATCCACGGGGGATGCAGAGATCCCCCCGCAGCCCGTGGGGATCCACGGGGGATGCAGAGATCCCCCCGCAGCCCGTGGGGATCCACGGGGGATGCAGAGATCCCCCCACAGCCCCTGGGGATCCACGGGGGATGCAGAGATGCCCCCGCAGCCCCTGGGGATCCACGGGGGATGCAGAGATCCCCCCGCAGCCCGCGGGGGAGGTGCCCGTGCCGGAGCGGGTGGGTGCCTGGAGGAGGCTGTGCCCCAGTGGGACACCCGGAGGAGAGAGAGGGCCCTGCTTCCAGGCTGGAGCAGCCTGTCCGTGCAGGACTGCACCCCGTGCAAAGAGAGAGCCCCGGCACAGCAGTTTTGGGAGGGCTGTGTGCTGTGGGAGGCTCTCACGCTGCAGCAGGGGCGGTGTGGCCGCTGCTCCTGAGAGCGGACCCACGCCGGGGAAGTTCAGGAGAACTGTCTCCCCTGGGAGGGACCCCACGGCCACGCAGGGAAGACTCCTCTCCTGGAGCAGTGGAAGGAGATGTCGGTGATGGACTGACCAAACCCCCGTGCCCTGTCTGCCTGAGCTGTCGGTGGGAAGGAGGGAGGGAAGGTGTTCTAAGGGCTGAGTTTACTTCTCATTATCCTCCTCTGAGTCTGTTAGTAATAAATTCCCTTTTCAGCTTTAAGTTGAGCCTGTTTTGCCCTTGGAGTGTTTTCCTCACGGTCCTTAACTCATTAACCCTTCATTAATTTTTTTTCTCTCCTCAGCCCAACTATGGCAGGGGAGGGTGAGCAAGTGACTCTTGTGGGTGCCTGGCATTGGGCCAGTGTCAAACCATGACAGGATCATATTTAAAACCTAAAATAATCCTCATATACCTGACTTTTCAGTAGGAAAAAAAAAGTAAAATAATTACACTGCTTGTCTGCTAGAATATACTAAATTGCCAGACAGAAATGGTGATAACAGTTTTGCATGCTCTTACATATACTATTCTTCAACTTGATATTTTTAGCCCAGTTTCTAAAAGGAAAACAATTTTTAAACCCTGTAAATGTCTTTGGCTATTTGTGTGAGTTTACCAAGCTTCCACTAGAAACATTGAGCCAAATGGCCAATTTCATACAAATATGGGGAAGGAAGATGGGTCCTGCAGAGCCACAAAAGACAGAGACTCTTGAAGTTCACCTTGCTAGAGCACAAAGCTGGCTGTGGGCTTACCCTTTATCAGACAGAGAAACAACACGGGTGAGGTCCCCTTGGAAACACAAATGAGGATGAAATGAAGCTTCTTTGGCTCTGCTAATCTCAAACCAACTTAATTCTTCTGTCACACCAGCAGTCCCCACCTCTGTTCCCATTTCCTACTCCAGTCCTGTGTGATCACAGTGACAGATTGGCACTTTGCAAAAAATCAAAGAGAATCACGAGTAATTTTTCATCCATAATGGGATACAGGCACAATTTATTCCTAAAAGTAAAAGTAAAACTCTGGAAAGAGCTAGAGATGTCAAACACAGACCTGGTTGCTCCAAGCCACAACCAACCTGTGCTTGAACACTTCCAGGGATGGGGCAGCCACCACTTCTCCGGGCAACCTGTGCCAGGGCCTCACCACCCTCACAGTCAAGAATTTCTGCCCAATATCCCATCTAACCCTGCTCTCTGGCAGTGGGAAGCCCTTCCTCCTTGTCCCGTCCCTCCAGGCCCTTGTCCCAAAGTCCCTCTCTTGGAGCCCCTTTAGGCACTGACAGAGTTCCAAGTTCTCCCTGGCTCCTTCTACTCTCCAGGCTGAACACTCCCAGGCCTCACAGCCTGTCTCCAGGGCAGAGGGGCTCCAGCCCTCAGAGCATCTCTGTGGCCGCCTCTGGATTTGCTTCAGCAGCTCCATGTCCTTCTGATGTTGGGCCCCAGGGCTGAAGGAAGCACTGCAGGTGGGGCGTCACCAGAACAGAAAAGAACAGAGGGGCAGAACCCCTTCCCTGACCTTCCTGCTCATGCTGTGGGATCAGCCCAGGACACAGCTGGCATTCTGGGCTGCCAGCACACATGGCCAGATCAAGTCAAGCTTGGAAGCAGGATCAATGCACACTCCTGCAGATGAGAGGGCTCCAGCATTCTTGGTTGGCTAGGAACACAGCTGGACTCACTTTGTTCTTTATGCAGAACACCATGTAACTATTAATCATAGATATTCATATGACCCCCATTTCTGGAATATTTTCTACTCAGTTGATTTATTTGATTTCATAAAATCTCTGTGATACAAGACCCAGTTATCAAATATCTAAAGGAATTATGACCTCCATCTTGTCATATGAAAAATTTGCAGTGAAACAGGACACTCTATCAAGGTCTCCCAAACCCCTGCCTAGTGTAGTAAAATAATGTCTCTAGTCTAGTATACTTAGAGATCTGACATGATGAGAGACAGCAGAAACAAGACAAATAATACTTAAAGAGAGGGGTAACAGGTATGAGTTAGTTTGGGGTAAATGAATGTTCAGTTCATGGTAGTCATAAAAACTAAGGAGACAGTCCCTCCTAACATGAATATCAATTTGGATTCATGCTTTGTCAGCAGTGGACAAGGAAGGATCACTGGCAGAGGAAGAATCTGAGAAATTCATTCTGTGTGGATTTGGTTATTTAAGCTACTTCTCCCTGACAGCACTGTCTCCTCTTGCAGTGAGAGCAGTGATTGAATGGTTGCACTTCACATCTTCCTCTTCACACCAACACACCCAAAGATGACTCTGCTGCAGAAAAGAAGGTGGGAACAGGTTGGTGATAGGAGTGTGAGTGTAAGGAAGGTGCATAGGTGAGTAACATCCATTCAAATTATTAAATATCCAAAGCTGACTCAGAAACCTACCTCCCATGTTAATCTAATTACAAAAAAACCCAAACCCAAAACCAAAAACTCTTTATTTTCAGAAAATCAGTATTTCCTGAAGTATTGTGATACCTGAGCTGGGCTGACCAGAGCTCCACTAGGATTTTCATTTACAGACAGTTTATTAATATTATGTTACATGTAAGAGTTGTGCTAGATCAGATAAAAATGTGTCTTGCATTCCTTGCTTGTCCCAGAGCACAGTAGATGTTTCAATGTGCTAAAGACGTAAGGAGCTATGAGTATGCAGTTTTGGAATTTTTTTAGGGGTATTTGAATATATCATTGATTTCACACCTTCTCCTGGGCTGAGAAAAAAATTGGAAAGAGAACTATAAAATAGTTGGTATTTTTTATTCACCAATAATCCTGAATAATAAAAAATTATATTTTTAGAAAAAAAAGCCACAATCTGTGGTGGGGGAAAAATTTATACATTTTTAACCCTCTCAGCATTAAATTGAAGACAGATTAAGAGAAACTTTTGTGGTTACATATCATCAAACTAAAATATTTCATCTTAAAAAGACAGTTCCATTCTACCTGAATGAACCATTCAGGAAAACAATGCAATTCACACATAATTGTCCCAATTTAGAGAAAATTTCAGCTGAGAAACTTGGATCAATGCTGTCTATATGTCTGTACCACCCTGGTTCAACTCACTTTCATAATAAAGACAAATCTTTCTTTTATTTTGTTTGGCTTTTTGAACTTACTACATTGCTCATCTGACTTAGAGTGAAGGCAGAGTGGAGCAGTGAGTAAATCTTTTGCCTGGGGCTGGGGTCCTTTGCTTACTTTTACAGAAAAGTAACAAGTGTTACAGCAGCAGGGTGAGGGGAAAAACATTTTTGGTATGTGAAAAACTTGGGATTACTTTCCCATGGCAAATTAAAATGTGTGTGTCATTACAGAGCAGTCACCTTAGACCTGACATTCCTACATTTCTTTCCTGTATTAAAAAAAAATGCAAAGAACAAAACCCCCTATACTAGGAAAAACATGGCAGTGACAATTTCTCACTCATTATACAAACTTTGGTTTCCACACAGGTGAGATTTGAGGTAAATGCAAAATGATTTTGTATGTGCAAAATTCCTGGAGTTATTGAGATAAGTGTGTGTGCTTCAGAACAGATTTCCCAGATGTTGCAATTAAATCTTCAAAAGTTGTTCTGGAAAGTTATACCACATTTGGAGCACGTTTGCTCTGGAGAGAGGCTGAGAGAGCTGGAGGTGTTCAGTCTGGAGAAGGGAAGGCTCCAGGGAGACCCTTAGACATCTTTAGCCAGTGCCTAAAGGGGCTTCAAGAGAGCTGGAGAGGGCCTTTGGATGAGGGCCTGGAGTGACAGAACAAGGGGGAATGGCTCCCCACTGACAGAGGGCAGGGTTAGATGGGCTATTGGGAAGAAATTCCTTGCTGTGAGGGTGTTGAGGCCCTGGCATAGGTTGCCCAGAGAAGCTGTGGTTGTTCCATCCCTGGAAATGTTCAAGGCCAGGTTGGATGAGGCTTGGAGCAACCTGGTCTAGAGGAAGGTGTCCTCCACGGCAGAGAGTGGAAGAGTATTATCTTTACAGTCCCTTCCAACCCAAAGTATTCTGAGATTCAATGATTCAACTGGTTCCTGGTTTCCAGTCTCCTCAGACTATGGGCAGAGCACAGGGTGAAGTGCCTTCAAAGACAAGACACCTGTATGACACCAAAGCAGGCTATACTCAGCCAGATCATTCATGCAGATTAGTATGGAGTGGCACATAATGATACAAATCAACATTTTAAAAGCTGAGAACCAGAGCAGAGGAGATAAGGAGACATGCCAGTGTAAAGCCTAGAACATTTTTTCATCAGTTTGAGATTTATAAGGTCACCTTTTCCCCAAAGCATAGTTCCTTCCACTGACAAGGCTGCAGGAGGAAAGTACTTTGTTGTAGTGCGGGGAATCCTTACAATATATAAGACAGCAATGGACTTGGAAGGAAAGATGAAGCGATATTTTTGTAGATGTTCAGGGATTATTTTATTCCTCCAGCTGCATGGCTGGAGTTCCCAGGCCGATTCCCATCATACAACCCTGCTGTCTTCCCCCCTGGGCCCCTGGCACACATACCAACCCAATCAGGAACAGGTATGGGGCACACGTGACATGGGGACAGGGACAGAGGCAGACCCATACCTTGCAGGGTCCCTTCCCCCGGAATTTCAGGGGAAGGCACCTCCACAATGAACCCTTTCTTATTAAATAAAATAACATTGGAAATACAGTTGGATAAACGACAAAACATTTTCCAAGGAAAGGAAGCCATTATCTTGAGTCCCCAAATGTCCAAACAGATTTTCTTTGGAGCATCAGAAGGGAGACAGGACTTGAGCACCCTTCAGATGGAAACTGAGGAAGGGATTTACTTTTTGTACCTGTTGGAATCTTACAAAATGACAGTTAATTTCTTCCCTCCCTCCTTTTCATCCCCCCCATCGGCATTGCAAAGGGATTAATGGCAAATGAAAAAGACTGGTTTTGTGAGGGGTACCAGAAAGGGAGATTTGGGTTGGGCATACATGGGGGATAAAGGGACATGGGATAAAAGGGGAAGGAGGGATAGGGGAAAGGATAGGGATTATGGGGATATTGTCCAGCATATCTACTGCCTTTGACAGGGACACTCCCAGGGCCTGTAACACATGCGGCCTGTGGGCCCTTCCTTCCTTGCATAATTTTTAATTCTACTCTTTCTCCTTCTTCTAAGCTTGGAACATCACTTTTGGGGTTATTTTTTACAATAGCAGATTTATGGACAAAAATATTTTCTCCAGTATAGTTTTTCAACAAGAAACCATAATTTTTCTTTACATTATACCATTTTACAGTTCCAAAAACCCTAGCTGCGATAACCTTTTCATTTTTCCGAGTTCCTTTGTTCTTGCTATCACTTTCGGTTTTTCTCACTCTTGCATCGGAGCTGCTGCAGCCAGGACCGCCGGGGCCGGGGCCGCCAGTGCATTCCTGTTGTGGGATCTTGACTCCTCGGGATCGCGTGTGGAGCCAAGCGGGTCTGATCTGGCCATGCTGGTGCATGCTGACCCTGCCAGCTGCTCCACCTTTGGCCACCTTTACACCACCATTTGGCGCTGTGCTCGCTGCTCCTCTGGAGGTCCGCGCGACTGCTCCATGCTTTCTGGGCTTTCCCGTGGCTGCACAGCCGCACCCTGTGAGGCGTTCGCGTGTGCGCGGCTTCGTATCGCCAGCACTGCTGCTGCTGCTGCTGTCGGCTGTGTGGCCATGGGCTAGCACGGTTCCCTTCTTGCCCCCACGCTCCTCTGGCTCTGCTCAGCGTGGCCCACCATGGTCGCCATAGCAACTGCCACAATTGCTGCTGCCTTTCTCGGTGCGGGGCTCGGACTGTCGCTCAACACGCGGTGTGGGGCAGCCATCGCCGGGTCGCGCCTCTGCCGCCACCTCCCTTGCCGCTGCCTCAGGGCGAACACCGCTGGGCTCGCGCTGCCGCACTGCTCCTGGCTCCACTCCCATCGCCTCCGGTCTTCCCGCCAGCTCTGCTCCCGCCGTGCCTGGCCTCACTGGCTCTCCCACACACAGGAGCTCCCTCACCAACGCCTGCAATGCACTTGGCGCCTGCGGCCAGGGCCGCGCAGTCTCCAGGGTGGCGGAGGAACCCACTGCAACGCGCGCACTGCTCGACAACGTTTGCTGCTGATACAGCAGCAGAACACAGCTGATATTGCTCAACAGTCTCTGAAATCAGGTAATATTCATGGAAATAGTCCTGCATCGGCACGTTTTTTGATTTGGAAAATTAACTGTATCCAAACATTCTTCCAAAAGTCCTTGGTAAGAATCAAATCCCAAGAAACAGAAGAAGTTTTTAAACAGCCATGCCAAAAAGTGTCTTAATTCTTTCTGAGCTTGAATTAAGCTAAAACGTACATATTGCTGTTCCAGAACCTTTTTTAGTTTAAGGTAAATGTCTCTTTGTGGTTTGGACAGCCATGAATCCTTCCATGAGTCCTCCATTGTTCAGAGATGGGACATCAAAACGAAAGCAAGAAGAGATATCGAGAGTTACTCACGAATTATCTTCTCCAGGGATCATTTGCCAGCATTTCTCCACCATTTGTTGTAGTGCGGGGAATCCTTACAACAATATATAAGACAGCATTGGACTTGGAAGGAAAGATGAAGTGATATTTTTGTAGATGTTCAGGGATTATTTTATTCCTCCAGCCGCATGGCTGGAGTTTCCAGGCTGACTCCCATCATACAACCCTGCTCTCTTCTCCCCGGGCCCCTGGCACACACACCAACCCAATCAGGAACAGGTATGGGGCACACGTGACATGAGGAAAGGGACAGAGGCAGACCCGTACCTTGCAGGGTCCCTTCCCCCGGAATTTCAGGGGAAGACACCTCCACATTTCCTTATTACTTGAAGAATACTTTTAAGAAAATTGAAGAAGAACTTGCCAGTTATCTACATTTGGGTTCCATAAAAGCATCATTTTAGAATGAAAGAAAAAACAGAACGCTAGGTGAGAAAAATTACAGGTTTGCTTATTTAAACAGTAAACCTAACCCAACACATCTTGCAAATATATCCTGGTCAGAATAGAGAAAAGTATTGTAAAGATTAGAAGCAATGAATGATCAATACGTGTCCTAGGGTGACTGTATGATACTGTATTCCCTATCATTTGCCCTATGCCAGACATGAATCCTATGCCTTCCTGTGTCTTTAAGCTGTTTCTCAGGAGAGGGGAGAGAGAAGCCAGGCAAATTCTTCAGAGCTTTTTTGTGTTCAAGGACACATATATTCGCCTGCGTTCCTGTTATGGAGCCAAGGAAAGCACTTTCCTGCTTTTTCCCAGCTCTCGGCTGTCTGCAGCAGGAAAGAGAGTGGCATTATCTTGCTTTTTTGCTAGCTTTTTGTTCATTAGCTAAAGCACAGAGTTTCCCAGGACTTTAGCTTCTTCTTCTTCTCTTCTGGACTGTTCAGCAACACCAGAACATCACTGGGAGGCATCATACCCCGGCCACACCGAACCCCAGCTCCAGAGAGAGAGACAGACACACCTACAAGGAACCTGGAAAATCTTCCCAGGTCTTCTCCCCAGTGAGAGGTTTTATTATTTAACATTATTCTTTTTCTGTGCCTGCGTGCACTTCACTTGTTAAGTAAATAGGTTTTTTTCACTTTCCTCCGAGGAATTTCTTTCTGAACCTGGTGGGGGAGGGGGTGGCTGAAACCTGCCTTTTATCAGAGGACGTTTCCTCCAATTTGTCTCAACCTAAGACAACATGTAAACTGAAATTGAGACAAGAAGCTTACTTTGTAGACAAACAAAATGGAGGACTGTTGGCCTGAATTTGGGAAGGGGAAATGAAAAAGAGTAAAATTGGAATAAATACAGCACATGTAATATTTAATAGCAAAAATATAGTATAGTCTGATTTTTCTAATCTCCCATCCACCGTTAAAATGAGTGGATATATCAAAATGGAAAATTTTGAAATTGTTTAGAAAAATTTAAGTTTCACAGTATTTACAGAAACCCACCTGGGGAATGAAATGAAATTAAATACCACAGTAGCTAAAGAAGGACAGGCCCAGTGCTCTATTCAGAGAAAATGGAGATTTTCAAAATCTGTGCTTTTCCTGCCTTTGACTGTGAATGCCCAGCTTGACATCACTTTCAAGTTCCTTTCCTCAGAGATGGATAGTGCTAAACAATTTCTAAAACCCACAGCCTTTCAATACACCTCCAAATGGGAAATGTGAAACACAGACAGCTAAGAACACTGACCTTCGAAACACATGATCTTACAGGGCAGAAATTTGGGCACAAAACTATGGGCCAGGCAGGTGCAGAAAAATAGCACCTAGACCTGGAAAAAGACCTGTCCTCCTTGCAGCTCTTTGCATATCAGTCAGTTCTGGAAGAAAAGAAGACCGGTGAGACTTGAAGGACCACACCAGAAAGGTGTTCAGGAGCTTATGCATAACTTGGAGAAGAAAATGGCTCTGTCTGCATTTTCAGCACTTTTTTCTGTGAAGTATCCCAGGAGGAATTTTGCACTCTCAGAGGGGGAAACTGCATCCCAGTTCTAGCTGTATTGTCCTGTCTGAAGGGTGCAAAGAATCAGGATTAGACTTGTGGATCTGCTCCATTATCCCTGTTGCTAGAATAAGAATGTGAAAGAGTCTGGAAAATACAGGAACACCTGATGTTAAATTATATGTATCACAAGTACTTTCAAACCCAGCTTTTACGATCACACAGAAGGGAGGCTTTATCTATGCCAAAACCCACCTTGAAGCCACAGGTTTCTCAATAAACACATCTTTTGCAACAGTGAAATGCTTGTGGGATTAAGGTTTGTAAGAGCAGCTAAAGGAAGAGAGCTCTTCTCACCTGGCAAGCTTTCTGCCATCTCTGCAGCTCCTGCCTTATACATGACACTGGTTTGGACGGTGCAGTTTTGTACTGTGAACTTGAAATGTCTCAAAGATAATGCTCAATTGCACACTTCCATCTGATCTTTCCAGAGTGAAGAAGAAACTATCTAATACTTAGCACGTGTTTAGGCTCAGGTCTTTTCCTAATTAAACAGTTGTGTGCTTGGACACTAGGGTACAGGAGGAGCTGTGTGGACAAAGTCTTTCAGGAATCAGCTGTGTGCCCTTCACTCTGGCCATGTTTCTTCTTAAAGCATTGCTCAGCAATGACATCTGCAAGACAAAGAAGTAACTTCATTTGGCTTTGTATATTTTATATATATACATACACACACACAAAAAAAATGAACCAAAAAATGACTTACAAGTGCTTATTCACTAGGCAAATAGTTCTCTAGGGTATAAAGACTTTTATCGGTGTGGTTCCTGGCATACATAGCTTTCCATTACTTTTTTTATTAAAAAGGGATTTAAACCCATATTTTTCTCATTTAACTTCATACATTCATGATGTCTGAACAACGCCAACAATGATATCATCTGTCTCTTTCCTCCAGGGAGGAATTCAGGCCAGACCATGCTTATTCGTAGAGTGGACTCTCACCAAAGCAAAGCCAGCAAACCTCACTCCCTGGTGGGGAAATGTATGTCATAGCATAGTCCACTTCCTACTGTACCTCCTGCAAATCCCACCCTCTTCTTGAGAGCTGTTCAACACTATAAATTAAGAGTTAAGGCTTGAATCCTGCTAAGCTTGATCTCTGCAGGCAGATACCCAAGGCTGTTCTTCAGCAGGATGTGTTCACCAGAAAGGATGTGCCCATATAGATTCTTTCTCCCTGAATACTCTTTCCAGGATATGTACAACATGTAGCATAACTGTGCTGTCTTTGAAATGGCCTCCGACCTAATAAACCAAATAATTTGCCTTTAACTTACTAAGTACCCCAGCTTAGGAAGGAGGTCAAGTGCCTTTAACTAGCTGCCTGTGTGATGGTGGATCCGCTGGGATGGGCACAGGTCCAAACTCTCCAGCACCATCCGCCTCCTTGCAGCCCCCTCTCCTCCATGCTTTGGGTGAGATTTCCCTTCAGTCAGCAGCACAAAGCCCTCTGGCCCAAGCCTGCTCAGCCTGACACTGCTGCAGGTGGAGATGGAGAAGACTAGGACTCCATTTGGACTTAGTTCTGGTGCAGAATTCACACCAGCTTCCAGCATCACTCTATCAATGAAGTGGTGCCCTTGACCTCTCAGGTATCTCCCCATCTCTCTCCCACTTCCCTAATGACTCAAACCCATTTCCAGTAGTTCCCAAGTATCTTTCCTTCATCAAGACAGCAAGTGCTTACTGTACAGAAATGTCTGTGTATACCAGGAGCTTCCAGAAAATGCTTCACTAGGAAACAGCAATGAACTGCTGCTGTGGGAGTAAGACAGAATAAAAAAAACCCCAAGGTCCTGGTGAGTTCTGCCGTTCAATCTCTGTGTCCTGGTGGCAATAGATGCTGCAGACTCTTGGCTGCCAGAATCTACTTGCTAAGAAATCACCCTGAAGTTCAGGGGCTGTGCAAACAGTATTCTCTTGCTGATCTCCTAGAGGATCTTCCAGGAGCAAGGAAAGACACTCCTTTGCCCAGATCCTCAGACATTTGCTGGCTGAAGAAGTGTCAGAAGCTGAATTTTCACTCTTAACAGTGGTGTGTGTGGTCCCAGCTCCAACTATTGACTGCCACAGATGATGAGAGACTCAGCAGTGCCCTCAGTGCAAGATGCCATGAGACACCTGAAACTATTGGCAGATTGTGCTCAGCTGCCTCTAGCATTGGCTTTCATAGGGATCTCAATTTTTAAATGTAAATCAATGTTTCTCAGTACCTTTTACTAAACGTGAAGCTGCCACAGGCCCCTCTCTTGAGTGCTGCAAGGGAAGCCTGGGCCCCAGCTGGGACTCCATGTGCCAGGCTCAAAGCATGGTATTGTAGCAAGACACCCGTGTAGGTGCCTATATAAAATAACTATTTTTGAAAAATATGTCTTTATTATAGTGTTACTCTTTGGAGCCTGTGGCCATGAGGGTTTGAGGAAGGTCTGTAGATTGCTTGGGTGGCCTTGGGGGATGGTAGCAGCCATCATCTATTCTGCATCCCAAGTTCTACAACGAGAAAACAAATTTATCCCTGGAGTATTTATGTCAGCTAACACGCATGGTGGGCATTGGGAGCCGTATACAACACAAGATCACATGAGCAGTCACATAGCCAGTTTACTCACTGATATATTTAACTTTGGGACACTACAAAACAGAGGAATAGGGGATTACAGGGACATCTGTTTTGTCACTGCTGCTTCTCAATATCCTGAACAAACTGCACTAGTACCCTCACTGCCTGCAAGGACACTTCCAGGGATACCTCTTGCCGGCTAAAACAGAAGACCCACAGGCACGGTTTTAAGAAAAAAGCAAGCTTGCTGCAGGAAAAGAAAGTATTAGAAACACTGCACAATATGGCAATAATAAAATGAATGATTACTGTGTTATAGAACATGCACATTGAATTCTATTTGATTAACAGTTTTACTTTTCAAAGTAAAGAAAGCTTATAAAGAACATGAACATATTTTGAAACTGTTGTGTTTAAAATTTCCAACTCTTTTTTTTGCTGATGTCTCACTAATGACATTTAGGCAAAATGTTGGGGAGATTCCTATTCCTTGTTGGAATTGTTTTCCTTAAGGAAACTAGGGATCATTATAGGTCTGGAAATGACTGAATGTTACGCTTCTTTGGGATAACACCTATTTTTATTCTAGGTTAGTGGCTGTCTCTTGAAACAGATAAATAAAGAGATTTATTTTCCTCCACTTAAGAGTACTTGGGATGTTTCTGGCCACTCTGAGATTTGCACTGCTGCACAGAAAGCAAGTGTGACAGACAGAATAGCTGCACCTAGAATCCTTAAGTGGTTCTGCTCCTCCACTTCTTTTCAGCACAACCTTGGCACCCGAATAAGCGGATACAGGACTTCTGAAGGCAGTGACAGAAATAACACTACAGGAGACAAAACGATACATGCTTGACAGAGGCCAGTATCAATAGTGGTTTCTGGCAGGAATTCTGTGCTTGGGAAAAGGAAATAGATTTTGTGTACTAAAACAAGCAATTGCTTTCACAGAGCATGATAGGCTGAGCAGTTATGGAAATCTGCTTTTACTAAAATTATATCTGAGCTGCAATACGTACATTAATTTTAACAGATCAATTATTTCATTACATAGAATGTGCCAAAATGCCAGGTCAAACCAAGGTAAATACTTCACATACACCTTGCAAATACACAGTGCCCTGAAATTGACAGAATATTTTAAAACTGTAATTCCCTGTCTCCAGAATCTGTTCAACAACACAGAATCAAATTTTATCTTCAGTGGTTGTTTCATTTTCAGACACATTTGTATCAGTCTCAGACCTGCTCTAGCAAAATTGTATGACTGCATTTCACTTCAGTTGCATTCTTTCTGTGCACCCTTAGAAATTAGATGGGAAACACCATAGTTTCAGTAAATGGTTTTCCTCCACAGAAACTTCTCCTGTTAAAGGGGCACCTGTCATTGCAACCTGCTGTGCCTTTGCTCCTCCACATCTTAAACCAGTCATAGAACCCCATAATATATGGGTTGGGAGGGACTTTATAGGCCATCTCGTTCCACCCCCTGCCATGGGCAGGGACACCTTCCACTATACTGGGTTGCTCCAAGCCACGTCCAACCTGGCCTTGGACACTTCCAGGGATGAGGCATCCACAGCTTCTCTGGGCAGCCTGTGTCAGTGTTTTACCACCTGCACAGACAAGAATTTTCCCCAACATCTAATCTTAATCTCCCTTCCTTTAGTTTTCAGCATCCTACCACATCATCAATATTCAGACTAACTCCTACAGGTGACACATTGACGTGTCAAAAAAATCAAGGGATTCCTTATTAGAAGGACAAATCAAATTGTAATAAATCAGGAGCTCCTGATTTAGTACAGACAAGCTAAATATCTCTATGAAAGCCAGTGTAATACCAAAAGATTAAGGCAGCTAATTAGCAGCACTTACCACAAACGTGTCTCAGCTGAGCTCCAGTAGACACTGAGTAACTTTAGGAGAGTTTTACTGCACTTTCCTCCTTCAATTTGTCTCAATACATTGGTTGGAAAGGCCTCATTTACACAGTCAGAAAGCAGTCTTCAGCTCTTTTGGCCAATTCTAAGAAACTGGATATCAATTTGCCTTCTCTGACTGCACCTTTAAGCCTGGGGTCATCCAGCCTGACTTTAGTGACACAGGGCTCATAGTCTCTGAGGTCATGACCACCACATTGCTGTGTTTAACAGGGGAACTCACAGAACTCCAAGATGGGAAATATTTTTTTATTTATTTTATTAAAATTGTAATTGAGATCATCTTTAAAAAGAGACAATTTTCCATATGACTTCTAATGTTAAAATGCCTTTTTTTATAGCATTAACCAAAATTTGGGAGCTATTTCCATATATTCAGAGGAACAGAGAAAGCTATTAGCTAAAACACTTCTTACTATTGAGACAACAATTGCAGTAACATGAAAGCATGTCAGAAAGCATATAGAAATCCTACTGGAAAGAAAAGATAATACTTAGAAAAGGTAAGGTTTTTTTCCAAATTTGATCTTACTGTTTTGACTACATTATAGCACTAAGAACTCAGTCTTTAGAATCATTCAATTTGCTGTTGCTGGGGGCCTTTCTCACTGCAACAACAAAGTACATAAAAGTACTGTAATTTCCCACCTACCCTCAACATAAGGACATGAAGTTGGTAATGGGACTGAAGCACTTGCCCTATGGAGACAGGATGAAAAAGTTGTAGCCTGGAGAAGAAAAGGTTGTGTGGAGACGTCATAGGGCCTTCCAGTATCTGAAGGGGCTACAGGGAAGCTGGAGAGGGACTCTGCATCTGGAACTGTAGTAACAGGACAAGCAGGAATGGCTTTTAGCTAAAAGAGGGGAAATTTGCATTAGACACACAGAGGAAAACCTTGGCTGTGAGGGTGGTGAGGTCCTGACACAGGCTGCCCAGAAAGCTGCGGCTGCTCCAATCCTGGAAGTGACTGATGTCAGGTTGGATGGGGCTCGGAGCAACCTGGTCTAGTGGAAGGTGTCCCTGCCCACGGCAGGGGGTGGAACTGGATGAGCTTTAAGGTCCTTTCCAAAACAAACCATTCAATTTTTGATGTTTGGTTTGATAAATAAGTTAGAAAAGTGTCATGCATCAGGATAGCTGCAAAACTTTAATTTTGAACCATTTCAGATTTGACCTCTTTCTGCCTGATTGACAGAACTTCCATCAGTAAAAGCACTATAGTTAGTGCTATCTCAAAATACTTTAAAAAAAGCTTGCAGAACACGCAGTTCAGCAGTACTATCACACAGCTTCTCTGTCTTCAGACAATGCTGCTCACTAGAATTGCAAAAACAATGGAGAAAAAATTGCTAAAATAAAAGGCACCTTTACAGAACACATTCCCAGAGGCACAGGTTTACTAAGAAATCCAATACTATGTAAAAAGAAATTCACATTTTATTTT
This sequence comes from Lanius collurio, assembly GCA_020086605.1. Classification (NCBI taxonomy): domain Eukaryota; kingdom Metazoa; phylum Chordata; class Aves; order Passeriformes; family Laniidae; genus Lanius; species Lanius collurio. The sequence continues at coordinate 42,893,073 of JACBWW010000006.1, read as the reverse complement.
AAATTTCAATAAACTGTACAAAAATGTTTCATTCTCGCAAAAAATAACAGCAATATTTTCAATCTTACTTCTAGACAAACAACAAACTGTTATTTTAATCTTTCCAGAGTGAGTTTACAAATAAACATACTATAAGATGCATGGGTTTGCCTCAGAGTCAGGGCAAACAGATTTAAATATTTGTGGAATAAATTTAAAGTTTTTTGTGTCTTTTAGGAATTTAAATACTCCTGCCATGCCTGTTAAGCCTAAAGAAAAAAAAGTTTTGTGTCTGACACAAAGGAATGTAAACAGTCATCAAGAGATTAAACAGGCTGACTCTTCCAACAAAACCGTAAACATACCCCTTTATCACTGACATTCACTTTACACCTAGACGTGTCCACAGCATGGGGATCATGCAATAGCTGAATCCACTGTCCAAAATGCCACTTAAATGTACATCAAAGACTTTCTTAAACGTTTGGGTTTTTTTAAAAAAATCCTAAGTAACAGAACTGAAATAGATTATACTCTTTTTAATATTTTGAGTTTCTTTCTTATCCTAATTCATCAGTGAATATGTAACAGCCCCATCAGATCTACAATCATAATGTACTTTTTCCATGATGCGATAAAGTAAACGAGCACCTAGTTAAGCCAATCAGATGTAGAAAGCAACTCTGCCAAGAGCACAGGCTTGTGTCAGGCTTGATTTTGTTTGCCAAACACATTTAGTACGGACTAACAACACATAATTTAGGTCATTGACCACAGCTTGTTCAGTCCAAGGCCTGAAACAAAAACACAATTGCAGTGGTTTTTTAAAATTTCAACTTTTTTTTCCTCAGCTTTGAAACTTGATTAAAAACAAGCTGTTTCAACACATTGGTTAGAGCTTAAAAAAGTCAGGCATTGTCTGTTACTTCAGAATTGTTGGAAGGAATACAGTCTTGAAATTCCACTTTATCTGGGTAGAGTTTAATGTAAGTATCCACCATCAAATCTAAGTCATGTTTTATGTCAAAGTTTATGTTCAGCAAAGCAAGGTTACTTGACCTTTGCTCTGTCAAGGTGTTTTTCAGGTATGCCTTTAAGCGCTTTCGCCCTATTCCATATTTTTCATTCTCCACCTTCATCACTGGAAGCAAGCACAAGACTTTAAGCAATGCATAAACATTAGGGAAAAATTTTATGTCGGGCAAGTGAAGTGCTTCATAAATAGTGGCTGGAAGTTCAATATCTTTTCCTCTGTGCTTCCACTTGATTCTCCAACAGTGAAGCTCAGCAGAAAGTGTGTCTGGATTGGGCAAGTCATTTTTGAACATGTCAGCATGATGCTCCTCAGACGTATTGAATTTGAGCTGTCCCATGACTGAGGGCACTAACGATAAACATTTAAGAGCTTTTAAATGTTGTTCTGAGAAAATATCTTTTAATTCTTGAATAATATGCTCTACTGTTGGGACACTTAGGATTTCTTTGTAGTAATTTTCTGATGTCATTTCAGGGTCAAAGTTCCCCTGTTGTGCCCTGCGAAATTTTCCTGGGAGTTTAATTTGTACATCCAGTTTTGTAGCCAAATTTGTTGCTTCCTCAAACCAAAATTCATGGTAAACTTCAATATTCTCCATCACTTCATTCAGAGAGTGCAATACTGCTGTTAAACTGCCAGCTGCAAAGAACACATCTGATGTTTGTCCCTGCAGATTTTTTCCAAATGCTCTTGTAAAAGACAGAACATTTTTCATAATGACAATAGTGACGATGAAATCAAAATCTGTTAATGCACTTGAAAGTACAAAAGCTCGACCAACAATGAAGTTGTTCCACCTGACGGACAAGTCACTGCTCACAGCATCCAAGCACAGTACCAGTGCTTGCAGGAGGTCCACTAGAACCTCAAAAGTGTCATGCCTGCCTGTCCACTGAGAACGGCAGATCTTCTTCAACTCATTACCCTTCTCCTCATTGTCCTGAAAAAGAGCAGAAATTGTATTGTCCAGTTCTATTAGTAATTGTGGAGACTGATTAAAAAGACAGTAAACTTCTTCAATTGTTCCTAATGCAGTGGAAACACCAACAACAGGAACAGATTTTGCCAGCCAAACATTTAAGGCACATGAGGAACACAGTGTATACACAGCTTGTGGATACTTTTCCAAGAGTCTTGTAGCCACAACTTTCATTTTAGAAGCAAACCCACTGGAGATGATGTAGGCTTGACCCCGACAGTATTCCATGTTTAGACCCCACTTTTCAGTAATAGTCGCGTGGAACTTAACAGCTAAAATTTCAGGATCAGCCTCATATGGTAAAAACCCTATGAATTCTTCTCTTAGATTGTGAGAATCATCAACAAACCTCACCAACACCGGCAAATGTTCCTCTCCTGCTATGTCTACTACTTCATCGGTGACAATAGAAAAGAAGTGCGAGTCTCTTACTTCCCTCAGTGTCTCCTCTCTAACACAGTTTTCACAGATCTCAAGCATTTGTTTCTGCTGAGTTTTTGAACAATACTCAAGGTTGACTGCAGTCATCTCAAATCGTTTCCTCAGAACTTCATCGCCACTGTTTATTCTATATTCCAGCAGAGCCTGGAAGTTATCTGAAGTAAAAATACCTTCTGGAAGTTCATCAGCATTATGGCCATCCAATGGAATATTTTGTTTACCCATTAGGATCAAAATTTCAAATAATGATTTAAGGTAATCTTTGATTTCTCTTTCTTCCAGTGTTAAGGGGACAGCTTTTTCCTCTTGTTCTTCCCCTCCTTCCTCTGAGACGGTACTTTGCTCATTGTTTTCATTAGATTCTTGAGTGGCCTGTTTTCGTTCAAAAGCTTCATCAACTACAAAATGAGAAATACTGTGAATACTGTGTCAAAAATAAAACATAACATTTACTTACTTATTACCTTTAAGTTACCAGAGTTCAGAGGATAATGTTTCCAGTTTAAAAGTGAATGAGTATTTTGGAAAAAATTAAGACTGGCTGGCTGAACCAAGAAGGAATTCAATTATCCTCTTGATATATATAAACAAATAGTTATGAGTCCTTCATTACCTTGTCAGCATTAGCAAATAAAGTTATTATCTCAGTTATTTTGACCACTTACTCTTTTGCTGCTTCAATGTTCTTATTTCATCTTCACTCTTAAAAAAAACAAACAAAAATAACTTATATTGTGACAATGTCTAACGTAGGACCTTAAAGTATTAACACATCAAGATCAGATACAAGTACTGTAGATGAGACCAGTTAACATTTTCCAAAAAGTACTAAAAATTCCACGACCAGGAGGTTTCTTGAGGTAGTTTATTGCTGTCATGACATGTATCTACTAACTATATGAGAACAGTTGTATTAGGAGATTCTTCAATATGTATAATTATTAGTAAATAGATTCTACTGCAATTTGATAATGTACTGTCAGTAGATAGAACTATCTTTAACTCCATTATCAGTCAACAGATGCAATCAAATTCACAAAGAAGTACTTAGAAATTGTTTGCAATTTTTTCAAATATAAACAGAGATTACAAGTGGAATTCCTCCTAATTGTCAGAGTACTTATAACCACAGGGACACTTTCTCCCTAAATGATACACAAGACACAATCCCACAAAAAAATTCTCAATCTTGATTTTATCCATGCATCATCTTTTCAGAACAATAAGCTAAAACAAGCATGTCTGAATTGATTCAGATTTTAGAAGTTAAATGGGTGAACCAAAGACCACAATCAATATGCAGTAAGAATTTTGGAATATCATGCATCAGTTGTGCTCAGTTGGCACTGACGTAACAAGGAAAAGAAAACTATACATTTGATTTGGATGAAAGAATCAGCTGTGGATCAACATATTTAATTTTCCAGATTATTTCTTAACAACCTCCTTAGTAGAAAAAAATTTTAACATGCATTTAACTTATAATCAACAAAAAAAGATGTAGGAATAGGTAGCACAGAAAATACAAACAATCAAGTGCTAAATATTATTTGACATTGTTGTGTAAAAGTTTCACTTGCCTTTTTTTCTTTTAATAATAAACCAATAATTTTACATTCAAAACTTACCAGCTCTTTTATCCTTTTCCTATGTCTGCTGTGAGGATTGTTCAGGTGACTTGTAAGATCAAATATAGTTGGCACAGCATTATCCCGTAAAACCGTTCTGTATGGGCTCTGTAAGAAGACAGACATCTAGATTAGGGAATTCTTTGAGAAATTTCAGACACTGTGCCTTTTTTTTTTCTCTCCTTCTTTTCTCCTTTATTTTATTATTCTAAAGTACTTTGACTTTCTGATGTTACCAAAGAGAAAGCTAAGCAACTCACATTTCAGGAATATCATGAGAGCCCTGAAAGTGAGAAGACAGATACTACAGAAAACCCTGACCTGAACTGCAAATGCTTTTTTTCTCCCCATTATCTTAATATCAAAGGCCCTGGATGCAATAATTTTAATTTACTGCAACATTATGATTAAAAAAAAAATAAACATTTTGGATAAAAAGACATTTATGCATCAGAAAGGAAACATTTTGTTATTATTGTGTTTTGGGTTTTATCCCTTATTTCAGAATTCTAGAAACATTTCAATGTGAAAATATTCAAGTGCTTCTTTTTAAAGAACTATGAAGTCCACAAAACACTACTGTGAAAGATCACATCAAAGGAAAATGTATCTGTGAATAAACAAAAAGAAGAAAAGACTTCTAGATGATCATACAAATACTCCCAGATAAAAAAAAAATACTTCAAGTAAAATTTTATATTTGGATATACTATAAATCTTTGTTACATATACTGGCTAATTTCTACTAAATACAAAATTGTAACTGATGGTATCTGTCACTAGACTGAAACACATTTCAAACAAACCAAGTTTCATAGAGCTTCTTTCAGAGTCATAATTGCTTCAAATTTTCATTTGTTTCTGGGATGCTGGCTAATTAGAGACCCCATCACATGTAATACCACCAAGACTTCAGAGTTTGACCTGCATATTTTAATTATCCTTCATAACTAAAAGACTGGTTTTGCCTATGTACCAGAGTGAAATTCAGTGCAGAAATTAAAACTTGTTACAAAGTCCCAAGTCCACTCTTTCCTACTGTTATGCAAGCTGTTAAAATCATATTATCTGGTTGACAAAGAGAATTGAAAGCTATTACTTCATTAACAGAAAACAGTGCTTTGATTTTAGCTGGAAAAAATGTAACAGGAAATTAAAGCTTGTCAGATGTAAAGAGCATTTACATCTTGTGGCCAGAACACAGTGTAATTTAACCAAATCACACCATGTACACACTTCAGCAACAGGACATTAATAAGTTTACATAATTAGAGATACGCAAACTTACACCAAATAAACTTACATGACATTGTAACCTCTAGTGAAACAAAACAAACATGAGGAAAGCACTGCAGTGAGGGCCAGTGTTCAACAAACACCTTAAACCAGCAGGAGCACTGCTTTTTCTCTCTCCTGTTCATTTTCATTTTCAATGTCTGTGAGCCTGTGTGGAGCCCCAGACAATGACAGTGATCCCAATTAAGAGATTAATTTTCCTAGGGACCAGTTACCCAGGAGCTCAAAGATTAAAAGACAGCATTCTGGTGAAAAATGTCAGTCCCATTTTACAAGATGCAGTAAACAAATGCTTGTTTTTACTTACACTTCTGCATATCATAGAAGTCTCAAAATGTTTAGCACACAACCTGTAATGCTTGTTGAGTTGATCTGGAGTTTTATCTTCTAAATCTGCCCTTCGACAGTTCTCTACCCATCTCTGACACCTGCATGTAAGGAGAAGAATTAGATTATTTTAGGATAAAACAAAATCTCTTAAAATTTTAAACCATACTCAAAATTGGAGCACAAGTGAGCCCAGACCTTGATGCAAGGCTCAGGAAAGTTCTTTACCACTTCCTTTGGAACACCCCATCGAATCTTTGTAAAAACTACTTTTTCTGCTTTTGCTTACCACTCAACATCATCCCAGCAAATTCAGGAATCCTTTCCCTTAATTTACATATTCTTGCCTTTGTCACACACGAACACATTCATACACACACAAACAGAGCAGATTGTAGCACAGTTGTTCGTGAAACCTAAGTATTTAATTCTAAAAAATTTGCTCTTAAAAAGAAAAAAACCAAAGAGATATGCTTGTAGTCTAAAGTCATAAAGTTTTCAAAGCAGTTTTTAAGACAGTTGTCTTCTCCACCTCCCTTCAAAATACAGTATTCTTCTTATTCATTGTGGTCACCAGGGAATTGAGAATAGATTTATGAAAGTGAAATAATAACAATAGAAAAGCAACCAGTCTACAAACAGTGCTTCCACACCTGAATAAAGTTCTCCCTAGATACGTACTCTTACAACGTATTTACTTCTGCTTTGGATTAGTTCTCCAAGGTATAACACAAAGATAAAGAAATATTTCCCGTACTAATAGGACTCCATTTAGGTATGCAAGAGTTTTTCCTCTGGTGGGTAAACTACTTGCAGTAATTGATGTAAATGCAGAAGTCAGCTTAGACTTCCCCTAATGGGGTATAGGCCATCCCTCTCTGAGCAATAAAGTTACTTGTTGTGTTCCTAGAAGTTAGGAGAAAGCAATTTTACTATTATTTTTGACTGTAAACATGAAATTATTGTTTACAGCAGCAAGGAGGGAGAAAAACAACTAGTGATTACTCAACAATAAAGGAACAAAGGCTGTCTTGTCAGATGTTTTGGTGGGCAGCCCTAACGAGGAAATCAGAGGTCTGAGTGGATTCACCTCTACTTTAGCTCAGTAAAGGGCAACTGTACAGATGAAAAAGGAGAATCTTGGATTCTGATCTCTGCTGGCTGAACCATTTGTTAATCTCAATTTTTTGCTCATGCAAAATATCAAAATAAAGTGGTGGTAAATGCTCTAAGTCGGGAATCATTTCTAATATTGCTCTTGGAGATCCATACAGAGTATCCTTAGTAACAACTTAAGAAAAGAAACAAAATGTCTTAAAAAATCAGGTTTTTTGGCACAAAAGATCTTGCACTCTTGTCTGGGCAGTGCAATCACCCCAAAAAGAGAGCAAGGGAGCTTTTTTCACTTAACCAAATTATATAAACACTCTTTTAAAGTGGCAGACTGGCAGCATGTAAATTATATTGACTCTAGCTTTCAGACTTTCTCAGTTGCTGTCCACTACTAAACCATTCATTACATGTGATCCCAAAGGCTGATCAGCCTCCTCAATAGTTAGTGGGGAGGGTTTCAGTCCAGAGAAAGAGCCTGACCCCTGGTGTTACCTGCTTCTCTCAGTGATTCAGGGAAGCTGACAAATGCTGACAGAGAGCAAAGACAGAGCTCCTTACATTACATTAACTCCTCTGAATCACCTCCTGGCAACCAAAAGGGAAAAAATTGGTGGCAGCAATGGTGCATTTAGAACTGGCACACAGTTGTCAAGGACAAACATCAGCCTGAATTCCTTGCCCGCCAATGTTGATCACAACCAGAGAAGCTAAGTAGCTACCAGTAATAGTCAAGGATCAGATCAGTGAATGGACAGCAAAAGATACCACCAGCTCTTCAGAGGGGGCTTACATAAAAATGAGTCTCACACTCATTTCATTAACCACTCAATACTCCTTTCCCTTACCAAGTTCTTTGACAGCTGCTTTTTAATCTTCTTAAAAACTGGCTGTGGCTGCTTGCTGCCTTTTGTGCTGAAGTAAACATTACTGCCTTTGATGCCGAATTATTTTTGCCTTTTTTATGTATTCTCTGTACTCTTTACACATCCATGGCTAGTTTTCCCAGTACTTTTCCCTACTTTTATCCTAGGCAGAAAGATAAAACACATTCCAAGGCCCCCTATCCTATCTTGCTTCTTTGTGGGAACCAAGGTTGAAAAACAGCTGTTCGAGACACATTCTCATAAACAATGTTTAATTCCCATCTAAGGGGGAGGGCAGGATTCAGAGAGGATTGAACCAGGGGAAATATCATCATATCTTATGTATCTTGATGCCCAAAAGATAGGCTCGAAATAAATCCCCATAGACCGATGTCTACAGAGCAGGTGTTTGTTTATTGCAGCGCTGGTGGTGAGGGGGAGCTTTCCTCCTAACTCACCCACCTTTGTCAAGTGCTGTGGTATATTTATACAGTAAATTTTGCTTAATGTTGCTATGTCATTACAGCATCATCACATACATGCAGGAACTAATTCACAGAGCATGATCTCATGGTTATTAGATAATTCTTTGCACTGCGCATGCACTTCCCTAGTTTGAGGGTCTTTGATGAAGGCTTCTAAGTCTTCTTCGCACTTGAATTTTTCAACTTTATCTTTGGGGCATGTGTAGTTACAATGCTCTTTGGTCTATCTGGTCTTAACCGGCCTAAATTCTTTGTTTTGTGGCTAATTGGCTTTGGCTTGCCAATTTCTCATTAGCACTACACTTATCTATCTCTAAAACTATACACCTGGTAAGTTTTTTTTGTTTGTTTCTTTCTTTCTCTTTTTCTCTGTTCTGCACATAAGCAACTAGCCGTTATATTGTATAAAGTTATTCATATTAGATTATATGGGTATCAAAAGCTATGATTCGGGTTATATAAGCATCAGGTTATAGGTATAGAAGTTATGATTCAGGCTACATAAGTAAAAGCTACAATTCATGCTATATAAGTATAGAAGGCTATGCTTCAGCTGATATGGATATTCTTCAGGTTATATTGATAAAAAGTCATGATTAAGGTTATACTGATATTAAGGTTACATAGATATCTTATAACCCAAGCTATATAAGGACTTTGTTACTTTGACCTATGTTATATAGACACCAATCTAATAGGTGATTTTTGTCAATTATGTTATTTGCTTAACTTTTAAAACTGTATTCACCCAATGGGGGGCTGGGCATTTTGTAGACATTTTTCCATATCTGCCCCTAGAGACCTCCAATGAAGACCAGCCTTTGTGTTACCTCCTATACTAATATTATCTCAGGGATGTGTTGTTTTATTTCTAAGTTCATTAAGGCATCACCTGAGCACATGATCCAAAAGCTGGTGGTGTGCTGAGCCCCAGTTTGAGGATCCTAACCACACAATCCTAGAGCGGTTTGGGTTGGAAAGGACTTATGGCCCATCTTGTTCTGTTGCGGTGGACCGCCCTGCCCCCCCCCAACCCCCGCCCATGTCCCTGCCATGTGACTGAGTCGGGTCTGTCTAATGTTCAAGCAGCCCAGGCTCTGATCTGGTGGTTGGTTGTCACAGATCCGCTCCTGGTATCCCCTTCTCCCCTCTGTGATAAAACCAGCAGGACGGAAAGCCTCGCCCTCTTACCCTGCTGACTTTTGCCCAGGTCGGTGCTCTGTCCCCCCCAGGACAGAGGGAATAAATGATTTAACATCATAAAGGAGGTTTGAGCTATATTTCTCTTCTCAACTTCTGCTCTGGTGAGTAGCTGTCACTAACACTGGCTTAAAGTAGAGCTGATATTTATAAAGTGGAGGGATATTTAGGCTGTTTGTGAATGGTTTAAGATATTCCAAGATATAAAGAGGCAAGCTCACCAAAAAATTAAGCAGTGGACAAGCTAATCCACCACCAGAAATGGCACCCAATGTGGGGCTAATCCACCACCAGATTGTTCCATCCCCTGCCATGGGCAGGGACACCTTCCACTAGACCCGGTTGCTACAAGCCCCGTCCAACCTGGTCTTGAACATTTCCAGGGATGGGACAGCCACAGCTTTGCTGGGCAATGTGTGCCAGGGCCTCAGCACCCTCATAGCTCTCACTTCCCAATACCTAATCTAAATTTCCCCTCTTTCATATTACGGATCAGACATGGGCACCAAGCTTCTCAACCCACTGGAGCAGCAGATCAGCAACCAGAGTTCTCAAAATTTAGGAAGCTCTACTGGCAAAGGCTGAAATGTTGACATTCTCCCAGGTAGCTACAGGACTGAAAGGAGGTGGCAGGTTATATGACGGAACTCAAACCTGCAAACTCCACTGGAGTCTGAATTCAGCCCTTCAGTCTCACTGTGAGTTTGGTTCCAACTAGAACACTCTCTGAGGAATGGAATAACAAAGAAAAACAAAGTCAGACCCCTGAGATTACCCCCTATAGCTATGCATGGTATTATCCAAGCACCAAGGAGAAAGATCTTAGAGTAAAATTATGTATTAACTTTCCTCAAATCTTTCAGTATTCAACTAATGCATATCATGTACTGTTACATAAGTCCTTCAGTTGCAATATACATGGCACAAATTATAAGCAATCTCAATGCAATATATCACACCACTGCTGTCGAGGAATACAGCTAATGCAAATAGCTTCAGTGTTTGCAGGCTGTGAACTGGCACTGACCTTGTGCCTAACAAAGTCCAAGAAGTCCTGTGGCACTGGCTGGCTGGGGGTGGTTGGTCCTGCCTTGGGTCACCACAACCTCACACAGAGGTACAGGCTTAGGGCAGAGTGGCTGGAAAGCTGCCTGGCAGAAAGACCGTGGGGATGCTGGTCAACAGTGGTTGAACATGAGCCCAGGTGTGCCCAGGTGAGCAAGAAGGCCAAGAACACCTGGCCTGTACCCGCAGTGGTGTGGCCACAGGCCCAGGGCAGTGAATGACCCTCTGTGCTGGGCACTGGTGAGGCACCTCAGTCCTGGGGTCAGTTCTGGGCTCCTTGCAACATCAACGTAGATGCTGGAGTGTGTACAGAGAAGGTAATAGAGCTGGGGAAGGGTCTGGAGAACCAGGAGCAGCTGAGGAAGCTGCAGGGGCTCAGCCTGGAGAGAAGCGGGCTCAGGGGGGACCTTTTCACTCTCTACAACTGACAGGAGGGTGCAGCCAGGTGGGGGTCAGGCTTTGCTCCCAGAGAACAAGGGACAGGACAAGAGGAAACAGTCTCAAGTTGTGCCAGAGGAGGTTTAGGTTGGCTAAATTTCCTCACTGAAAGGTAGTCAAGTACTGGAACAGGCTGCTCATAAAAGTAGTGCAATTACCATACCTGGTAGTCCTCAAAAGGCATGTGGATGTGGCACTTGAGGACAGGATGGAGTGGTGAACATGGTGGTGCTGGCTTAATAGTAGGACTTGATTATTTCAGAGGCTTTTCTAACCTTAAGACTCTGTGATTCTATTCTATGAATTTATTTTGTGAATACTGGGGGATAATTTAAAGGCTTAGCTAAACCTGGTTCAGACAGCAAAATGGATAGCAAAGGTTTTCATATTAAAAAAATCCCCAAAACGCAACAACCTAAACTCTGACAGTAATGATTCATGCCACTTACATGCACATGGTAAAGATTATCTAGGAAATTATTAAAAATCACTATAGAGAGAATTTTAACATATTGTGATTCTTTCAAGATATTTTAACCTAAGAGTTCATTTACTATCTTTTTTGCGGAACTGTAAAAGCATTTTCTTCTTTGAAAGTAAATAGGCAGTTGGTTCACAGACAAAACATTTCTGGAGAGCACAGAAAACACCAGCTGAAGTAATTGTTCACTGTGATGTGCTGCTATTAGGTGCACATGGATCCCCTTCCAAAAGGGGGTTTGGGGGGGATCGGCTTGTGGTGGAATGCTCATCTTCAAAATGTGTGCTATTTGTGTCCTTTTTTATGGAAAAGTTATCCTTTTTGTGAATTCAGATTTAGTTGTAGCTATTTGGATGGATTGTCAGGGTGTCAGTTTGGAGTACCATGCCAAGAGCTGGTTCTCCAGCAGGTACACATCAGGTGAAACACTTTTTTGTACAAATGTGAGATTTTCTGTGTACTAGTACTTGCTTATAATGGTGGTAATTTTGCGTATGGTTTTAAAGCATATTTATTAATACATATTTTAGACATGTACATTTATATAGGTAAGAAGTAAATCACTTTCTCTAGAATAAAAAGAACTGTTGTTGTCTCAAGAAGATTTGGTATGTTTTATTCATAAATGGCGAGCATCATCTCATGACCCAGTTTAGCAGCACAGTCACAGCAGCAGGAAATATTTTTACTTTTCAAAACAATGTTATTTATATTAACTTACAGGACACAGTTTCATTTTCATCCAGGACAAAGATATACAAAGGGTCCTGTCTGAGCAGGGAACTGGTGTTTTGTTTCCTAGAACTTTATAGTGGCTCTTCAGCAAAAATAAAAGGAAAAAACTTCAATAAATTAAAAAAAAAAAGTAGATATAAGAAAATGCTTTAAAGTTCTGTTGTGGTCTTCAGAAGGTAGAGAGTCAGTCCGTTAAACATGCAGAGAATTTTGACACCAGTGAATTGCTTCACTGGAGCCACCTGCCCTGGAGAGGCTTCTGTCACAAAAATGTGACTCCCACAGTGGCTCCTGAATGATCAGGCAGGAAAGTTTCCTTAATACAAGTGGTATTGCTCATGCCTTATACAAGGCATTGCTCATTAGCTTTTAAGGTTTTCTTCAGTCACAGACTCTACATTTTCAGAGATCTGCTGACATCTCATGGAAGTTGAAATGTTATTTTACGGAGGTGCAGCTATTACCGCAGTACTGGTCAACTGCAATAGAACAGCATCTTTTTGCTTAAGGAGTATTTTGTTCTAAACATTCATACCTCAACTGCAACTCAAGCCACCATGATGAACAGAGCCACAATCACAGATGAAAGTTAAGCAAACATATCTTACTGTGGGTATCACTGCCTAGAATGCATAACACTATAAAATACACAACCTTATGGAGGTAAGAGAGGCTACTTACACTAGTTTGATTTGAAAAGACAACATCTCACCCCTTAAATGCTGGTGGTTCCTTTCCAAAGGCTGATCTCTGAACCCTTTATCGTCTCAAGTAACCACAATGAAAGAAGGTAGTCTTAAATAACAGGTTAGCTGTCACTGACTTCCTAATACCTGAAAGATCAGACTTGGAATGTCTAACTGGAACTGCTTAGCACTGAACTGGGAAAACATTAAAGGCAATTACCCAGCTATTATGGAAACACTGAAAACAGTAAGGTAGTAGAAACTATTTACCTGGGACTATCCATTTACCATCAAAGATTTTTTAAAATTAAATTTTATTTTAAGATGTATTCTAGCAACTTTATTTTCAACTTTACCACTGTAAGCTGACAAGTGCAAACAAAATTTTGGCACAAAGTACTTTGCTCACCATCCCAGTTTGACCTATAAAAGTGAGAGCAAGAAGTACAAGGAACACATTGTCATTTCCATCTGCAGAATGCTGTAGATCTACCCTCAGAATAAACCAACACCCTCAAGTCTGTAAAACCAAAAGGATGCATGGATTTATCAGTCTCTAAACATTGTTGGTTAAATAGAATATATTATCAACTTGGGAGAGAAAGTTGTAAGATACTAAGGGGGGAAACCTCTAGAGAACTTAGAACATTATCTTTGTCACTGACCGTTTTTAAGAGCGCAAAGATGCTCACAGTTTCTCCTTCCTTTGGACAGAGGATTCTCCTGCTCTACTACAGTCTTGTGAGACCTCATCTGAAATACTGTGTACAGTATGCCCCAATATAAAGACATGGAAATGTTGGACCAAGTGCAGAGGAGACCACAAAGTTGATAAGAGGACTGGAGCACCTCCCCTATGGAGACAGGACAAGAAAGTTGGGGCTGTTCAGCCTGGAGAAGAGGTTGTGCAGAGACCTCACGGCACCTTCCAGCATCTTAAGGGGCCTTACTGGGAAGTTAGAGAGAGACTCTGCATCAGGAACTGTAGTGGCAGGACAAGGGGGAACGGCTTCAAACTGCAAGAGGGGAAATTTAGGTTAGGTATATGGAGGAAATTTTTTACAATGAGGGTTTGGAGGCCCTAGCACAAGTTGCCCAGAGAAGATGAATCTGCCCCATTCCTGGATATGTTCCAAGGCCAGGTTGGATGGGGCTGGGAGCAAGGTGGTCTAATGGAAGGTGTACCTGCCCATGGCTTGGAACAAGATGAGCTTTAAGATTCCTTCCAACCTAAATCATCCTGGAGTTTATAAAATATGGTTTCAAAAAAGTAAATCTTTAATATTTAATCACAAACATTTAACTATATCTCTGCACTGCTACCATGGAAAACACTAATTCAAAATGTCTTTCCATAGAAAAATTATAAACTGAAGAGGGTATTTTCTTCATACAATAAATTGTCACCTATTGACCAGTTCTGCACAGCTTGATGTGACTCACATTTTACAGCATGGACCTCTTACAAATTGAGACTGAAGCTGAGACAGCACTGAATTTCTTCAATTCCACACAAACTGCAGACATTCCTTTGTGTGAGATTCTGAGGGTCTCACAGAATAGAAGGTGGAAAGAGAGAACAGCAGGAGCAAAAGCATATGGAATATGGATTGTACTACAATACCTTGCATGTACTAGGCATCAAGAAGAGGTCTGGATAGCCAAGCTTTATGGCAAGGCATTGCATTCATCCAAGAGAACTTCATAACATATCCGAAATCACAGCTTTAGAGAGCAGCTACTACATATACAAGCTTTTTGTATCTTCACTTGAAATCGCTTGGAGGGTCTGTTTCCTTAGAAAATACTGCATATGCGTAATTGCCATGGGGTTTTGATTTTTCCAAAGATCAGGTCAAGCAGCTTCAAGGAAGGAAGAAAACAAATATCATGTATAAATCATTTAAAAATTCAGCCTTAACTACCTACTCTTAGAAAAGAGAGAACTGGTATTGCTCTATGCCTATGCACTTTTCAAAATTGTGAGTATCATGTTAAATTAAGTGATTTTAAGAGTGTTATCTCGATTTAAGGGTGACATTTTGCATGGGGGTTTCTAAGTACATGATTTATTTTTCATAGTATTTTCCACTGTCTCTCACTCACACACTTTTTGCTCTACCAGTATACCAGCCCCGCTTTCCACCCATTTCACCCCTTTCTCCCATCATTTCTGCTATTGCTCACGATGCTTTGCCACTATGCCAGCAATCCTGTGACAGTTCCTGCCTGTCACAGCAGTGTCCCATTTGCCACGCATACATCTCATCGTCGAGCACCACATCGCTTAATACAGAGCAAGACTGATAGACCTTCACTGCTTGAGCCAGTGCTCAACCTGCGCGGGCTCCCCACAGCGCAGAGCTCCCTCACCTCAGCCCGTGGCTCCGGCACCCCTCTAGCTGCCCTACACCTCTCACAGCCATACATCCCATTGCATCGCCTCATACACAGCTACCATCCCACCCTGTCCACAGCAAGGCAGCCCCCACTCCCCTCTCGGCCAGGCACCCCCCTCCCCGTCGCCTCCCGGAGCTGCACCGCTCCTGTCCCCACCACTCCCCCGAGGGGCGGCAGCCGCAGCCGTCTCGGCGCAGGCGCAGCCGCCAGCCCGCCCGCCACAGCCCGGAGGGTCCCGCGGCCCCGCCCCGCCGGCGCCACAGCGAGCGCGGCCTCCGCAGGCACCACCGGAGCTCGGGGCGCCCGCCGGCCCTGCGGGTAAGGAGGCGCGGAGAGGGAGGTGCGGGGGAAGTAAAGCAAGCAGGAGGGAGGGAGCCGCCTCTCCGGCGTGGTGTCTCAGGCAAGCAGCGCTGTGGGCCGGCGGGGCCTGAGGGGCAGAGCCGGGCGCCCCTCCCCCAGCCCGTGCTTCCCGAGGTGGTCTCACCTGGCCGGGTCCCGGGGAAAGCGGAAGAACGCCAGGTCGGACTGGGTGCTCTTGCGAGTGCAGTTGGGCGCCGCGCAGAAGTTCGGCATGGTTCCTCCGGCCGGCGCCGCTGCCCCTTTAAATCCGCGGGCCGGCGGGAGGGGGGGCCAAGGGGGGAGGGTGCGTGTGTGGGGTGGAGGAGAAGGAGGAGGTGGCGGCGGTGGCGGCGGCGGCGGCCGGAGGGGAGGGAGGGCGGGAAGCGACTCCACAGTGCTGTGAGCGGCCGGGAGGATTCAGCGCCGCGCTCCGCCGGGCCGGGGCCGCCTCCTTCCCACACTGCACCGCGCGTGCCCGCCGCGGGCACGGCACGACCCTGCGCGTGCGCGCGGGGAGCGGATAAGACTGGGGTGCGCATGCGCGGGGGATGAGGGACTGTGTGCTACGGCGTGTGCGCGTTCTACTCTGTGTGTTACGGCGCTTGTGGTGGTTGCACCGTGCGCGTTACCCCGGCTGCGTGTTACGGCATGTGCATTTGTACCACACCGTGCCTGCAACACCGTGCGTGTGATGCCGTGTGCTCGTGTGTGACACCATACGTGTGTGCATATGTTACGCCATGCGTGTGTTACACCATGGCCACTCCAAAACACAGGGAGATCATCACGTTTTTTGACATCATAACAGACAAGCACTTTTGTAACTTCCCCAGCTCTTTTTTCCCCACTCCAACTTATTCATGTCATCCCGGTCTTCCTGCTCTCTCCTGCCACATTATCCCTTTTACTTCATTCATGTATTTGGAGCCCTACGTAGTTTTCACATCTAACCCCTAGTCTCCAACCACAGTACCTCCAGTTCCCCCATAAACTCCTCGATTGGTTTCCCTCTTTTTGCTTACAACTCCTGGTCACCAGCCACAGGTCTCCAGCCAGCCAGCCTCACTGCTACAGTTCTGATCATTTGTAGCTAAGTTTCCTTTAGTTTCCTCCCTGAGGAGACTCACAGAGGGGTGAGTGGAGCAGGGTGGGGCTGAGTGGGCCTTCTGCTGGGGCTGCTCCCCATCTGTATATGTGCTACACTGTGTCTGCTTTAAAATCAGGCATAGGGTGAACATCCAGGCCATAACCTTGTTCTCTTATTTTCTTTTGTTTGGCTCTAGGAGGATGTAGTTATTCTGCAGCCTGATGGAGAATCACACTCAGAATCACGAATCCTTAGGTTGGAAAAGACCTCTGCGATCGTTGAGTCCAGCCTATGACCACTCATAACCTTGTCAACTAGACCAGAGCACATCCAGGCTTTCCTTAAACATCTCCAGGGACGGTGACTCTACCACCTGCCTGGGCAGACCTTTGCAATATCTAATCAACCTTTCTGTGAAAAAAATTCCTCCTGATGTCCAGCCTAAACCTTCCCTGGCACAGCTTAAGACTATGTCTTCTCATCCTGTCGCTTGTTGCTTGGCCGAAGAGGCCATTCCCTAAAGTAATAAGGCTAGGGGTTGCCCGGCCAGTACTGGCTGGGGTCTGAGGCTCAGACCCAAGAAGCCATGGCCAGCCTGGAGAGGTGATCCCGTGAGGAACCGTCTCCCAGGGGGTCGTGGCTTCTCTCAGCCATCGGCCAGGGGTGCCTGCAGAGATGCCTGGCTCAGCAGGCCATCAGCTCTTTAGTGATTCAGTGAGTGATTTCAGCTCTGCTCTGTGTCCTGGTTTAGGACAAATCAAGGGGAAGAATCTCCAAAGGAGCCCCTTATAGGAAACAAAACCCCCACAACTTCCCCCCTCCCCCACCACCGGGTTCGGGAGGGATTTCCTCAGAGGAGAAGTGGAAAAAACTTGTTTATTAAGAAACAGCAAGAGGGAAAAAAAAAAAAAAAAAAAACACTCCCCAGCACAAGAAAAACAGCCCAAGATGACAACAGATGTTTTCACCAGTCCAAGAGAGGGTGAGCAGTCTCTCTCTGCTGAGGAGGGTGCAAAGCTTCTCTCAAGTGCAGACTCCGGGGGAGCTCCTTGCCCGAAGCAGGTCCGATGTCTTCAGGGAGGGGAGGAAGGAAAGAAGGGGAAGAACAAAAACAGGGGAAAAAGTTATAAACAAGAAAAAAGCAAAGCTAGCAAAGCGAGCAGCCTAAAGCTAGCAGCAAGCAAGCAGCAGCAAGCAGCAGCAAAGCAAAAGCAGCAAGCAAAAGCAAGCCAGCAGCAAGCAGCTGGGGGAGGGAACAAGGCTAAAGACAAAACAAACCGAGGGCACGGGAACAGAAGCCATGATTGGGATATAAAGCATGAAAATGTCCTGTCACCCCAGGACACTCTGCAAGGCAAACCCCCAGGGCCAGACCAAGAAAGAGAGAGGAGAGGTCCTTCTGGTGGTTCCGCAGAAGCAGCTTTATTTTTCCATCTTCTGCGAAGGGGTGACCAGAGACGGATCCTCTCCCAACTCGGGGCAGAGGGGTCTCTTTTATGGGGATACAGAGGGTGTGAAAAGATGAGAAACCAATGGGTATTAGGGTATTTAACATATAGTTTCCTAGAGGATCATGGGTCTGTCTTCTCTCACTGTAACCAAAACGATTCTCTCTTTCCCAAAGAGAGGCCTGCAGGGGGATTGTGTAACCTCCTTATCTCCAGGCCTTCCTGCCAGGGCAGGGTCTTGTCAGACCCCATGTTTGGAGATTTTGCAGTTCCCTTTATCTAAACAAGGGCTTCCTGCCAGGACAAGGGCTTGTCAGACCCTACAAGTCCCCCCCTGGCTAAAACCTCCTTTCAGGTAGTTGAGGAGATAATGGTAAAAGCCACAAGCTTTTAAGTATGGAAAAATTAGACAGAGGTTGTACCTGGTCTGAAGCCATGATTAGGTAAAAATAAAATAAAGCTTAGAAAAGAAACAGGATAAAGAAAACTGGATGGTAGGAAGCAGGTAAGGGCTCCCTCACCAAATATGTCCTGCTTAAAAGTAGGTAGAGCTGCTGTGAAATTATAAATGCTGATGGCAAGTGATTATTTTAGGTATAATACTGCTGTAGTTTTAAGTATTCAGCTGTGATACATCCTTTACATATCTTCACATAAAAGTCCTCCTGTCCTGAAGACGTGTTGGGCTTTAGGAAGGATAATCTGAAGACACAAAATAGTCAAAAGTATGTTTTCAAAAGAGTGCATGAAGGAAAAATAGCAAAAAAACCCTACTAATTTTATTCCCTTTGAGCTTCAAATATTTTAAGCTTTCTTTGTTTAGTATGAGCAGGATTAAAGCTGTCTTTTACATGAGGAAGTCTTGTCATCAAGTGCTCTTGACCAATTATAGTGACATCAGTTTATTTGGTGTTAATTGTTTGCCTGAATTCTAACTTGGCTATGCAGCTGAAGTAGTTTTGAGTAATCATTTAAGCTAATGCTCAAGGTAGCTGTAGCTGCACCCCATTGGTTGACTTTATGGGGCAATCACCAACATTCACGGACAGTGAACTATATAAATTAATTAATTGGGTAAGTAATCTTCTTAAAAACAAGCTAACCTAGGTTAGATTTAGTCCAGGTAGCTGTCATCTGATCTGTAGTGCAGGTTGCATAAATGTTCATGCTGATACAAGGGAACACAAAAAAGAGAGCAGGATCATTTTCAATTGTAGTAATAGTATAGGAGCACGATTGCATAATGTTAGAGTGAATTTTAAAACATTTAAAATCTATTTCAGTAGGAAAAAATTACTTCTCTCATAACTAATAAGAAAATGGTATCTTCTGCCCAATATTGAAAGACCTTTTCTCCTCCCAGTTGCTTCACCAAGCAAAAGTACTTGCATTCTAAACTTCTTTTTGGAGCTCTGAGCAAGCCAGACCAGAATGTTATCATGGTAGTATTAAAATGAAATTAGCCATTGCACATATTTCTGAGGTGCCACTTCTGACCAAAGTCTCAGTTGATAGTGGTTGTATCATTTGAAGCACTATAGAGGTGTGTTATGGCTGTTACCTTCCAGATGTGTGTATATTTGCATAGGAGCTTTCCTAATGAAATGAAGGCAGGGACTTGTTTATAAAGTGAACTTACTGAGGTCTGCTGGGTGGTGATTCTATGTAATGGAAAGAAAATGAATTCAGTAGTTTTCAAAACCCAGTAATATTAGAAGCACTTTATTTAAAAATAAAAATTAGTTTACATTACTACTTAGTTTGAAATTTCAAAATTTATCTTCTCTTGTAGACTGCAGAAATCCCTGAAATCACGTTTCCTGCACAGTAGCCTCTGAAGTGTATATATATAGTTTGTATGCTGGTGATTTTGTGTTTTAAACAATCCTCTTGATTGCTTAAGTCTTATTCACAGTATGTTTCCAAGTATGTTTGTTGAACATTGAACAGGGATTATATACTGTATTAGTGTTGAACATGTAACTGTGCTCTGATAAATTATTCTTAAAGGAATTTTGTGTGTTCGTGTGTATTTTTTTTTAGTCGCTTTTTTTCTCCATTGTATCTTCAAAGGTTAGCTGTATCTTAAGTACAGCTTAAGTACAGGATTTTCTTTCACATAATAGTTAAATACAGGATTTTCTTTCACATAATAGTGAAATAACATATTCTGTATGCTTCTGGAAATGGACCGCATGTCTCTTCACCAAAGGTGAAAGTCAGTATGCCTTAATTTTCTGAGAGTACTGTTGAAGTGTGGTGCTGTACTCCTGCAGGTTTCCTACTATGAAAAATTTATTTGCAAGAGAATATTTAAAGTCTGAAATGCTTCCGTGATTCTTTTTACTACTACATTTCTCTTGCAAGCCTTACAGCCTTATTGTTGGGATAACCTGAGTGTAAGACCTAAGCGGACATCAGGCTAATCCCACAGAGCTAGTTTGGTAGATTTGTATCCAGAAGTATCTATTCACAGTAACTGTAGTAAATATTCTGTCCAACCTTTGCCTGTTATTCTGGAGAACTGGGAGGCAAAGGTGGGGAATAACCAAGTCTTGAATGTGGTATGTGTCACACCTCTGGGGACTGGTGAGTGCAGTCTGAGTAAGCAATACTAGTGGCCAAAACTTAACTTCCACCCTAAGTAATGCAGCATCCCAGTTCCTCCTTTGAGGTTAGCATTTTGCAAATAAAAATTAACAATGTCGGTGATGATATTAAAAGGTTATCAGATGCTATTCCCATTGCATTTTCCCTGTTTCACTGGGATCTTTTTTCTTTTTATGGTTCTGATTCAAAGAATGATGATTTTCCTAAGTGTTCTATCAGATCTTCTATATGAGGAAACGCAGAGGGCCATTGTCTTTGCAGCACTGGATTTTGATGTGAGGATCTGCCCAACAGCCATGGCTTTGTGCACAGGCTATCTGTATTCTTATCTGTTCTACTTCTTACTCTTTTTGCTCAGCTGTGTATTCTGGGCTACAGCTACCTGCTGCAGAGGAAAGCATCCAGCTAAATTCCGAGCAGCTGTTCTTAGTCCAGGCTTCTACCTGTGCTGCAGGTACACAGTTACACCACCATGAAGGAGCTAGGAGTGAGAGTCTGAGTCATCTTCTCTTTTCCCTATTTGCTTGCCCCAGCTCAGGGTTGTCTTTATTTGTCTGCACAAGCCTTGCTAATCTCCAGTGTTAACATCAACCTCTTAAAGCAAGCAAACTTTGCCCAAAGTTTCACTGAAAACTGCAGTGACAATAATGCTAGTTTCTGGTTTGCAAATGCAGCACCAGCTTGCATTTTTTTCCATTGCTGTTGTCACCCTACAACAATACTGTAAGTTTAAACTTTCATTTGCAAGGTGTTCCAGGAATGATATAATTTCTAATTCTTACATTAGGATTATATAATCTTTAATATTCACTTCCTTCCTCAGCATTTACAGCATACCCAGCCTTGTAAAAATAATAAGTCAAAATCAGGAGCAAGTAATTTGTTGGTAAGTTGATTTGAACTGTAAAGCAAGAGGCAGTCTGTTGATGGGTTAAAAGTGCAACTTGAAAGAGAAAATGCAAGCTCCCCTAAAATACAATGCTAATCGGTCCCAGTGTGACTTAATTCTGCTAATTTCTGACCTGGGATACGTTCTTTGAGTGGCAGAAGCTTGTTAAGAGATACCCAGCATTTGCATGACACATATGTGGCCATAGATAAGGACTCAAGTGGCTCAGTGGAGCAATAACTTCATTACTTCACCTTTTTCCTTAGCTTCCTACTCTGAGAAGTAGCTTTGCTTTCTTTCCAGCAAGTTTATATGTTCTTTGCCAATACAGCAAGCCACAAAGAGAATGGAGGTTTGTGTATACCTCCCAAGACTACAGAAGGTACCCGCTTTAATTTCTACTTTGATATGCCACAGAATGACTCAAATGATTTTTTTCATTATCTGAGGTTACATAGTCGAGGGTTTGCCTCAGTGTAGCAGTGTTTAAATAGATGCTCATCTCGATACACAGTGGTATTCTGATGAAATTTTAATTGTTGCTGAATTTAGATACTTTCAGCTAAGAAACTGTTAGGATTTGTAAAACAAAAGCATTTGCTGAATAGAATAGGTATTACTTACAATGGGGGTGGGGAGAAAATGGCTATTGACTGGCAACACAAAGCTATCTTTAGTGAAAGTTGTTGAAATATCTTTGTGAATTTAAATACAAATAGTCCTAGGTGACAATCTGTCTGCCAAGGCTGAGTATAAAATCTTCTCTGCAAGTTGCCAGCACCTAAAGATTGTTGAGGCTTCTGCTTTTTTCTTAGCCAGGAGGAAAAATATGATGGGAAAGTGTTTGAGTAGGAGGAGAGTTTTTAGCAGTGGTCTGAGGGCAGAAGAATGACATTATAATAGAGATGCTTATGTCAGGAAAATATATCGAGTCACTGAATAACCTATTAGGAGAAGGGGAAACAAAAAAAGGCCAAGAAATCATTTTACTTCTATTAGAAGCTAAGATATTTCTCTCTCAGGCAGGACATGGAAGATACTTAAAACTATCGTTAAATTCCCTAAAATTTGAAATTATTTACAGTGTTGCATTCCTCTTAGTATCAAAAGCATAGTGGATTTCTTACTTCTTAATTTCTGGCAGACTGAAACAAATTTTTCTTAATTTTCCAATTATACTTTTAAAATTACCAGCATAAGTCTCTTGGAAGCTGGAAATTCACCATTTACCTCATAAAAGCAGCAGCTGCAGTAGCTGTGCCTGGTTCCCATATAGTACCAAGCTGAAGCGCCTCTCTTCTACCCATGAAAGGCTGTTTTGAAGAAAAAGGATCATTGCAGAACCTGTATCAATCAAAATGTAGTGATGCGAGGGGAGATGCAGTTCATAACCTAGCGAAAACTACAGCCAGGCTGCTCCATTCATTTCCTATGAGCTCCCAAAGAGTTGAGAAGCATGGCTTTGTCCTGGTTACCCAGGCTGCGTACAAATCACTGCACTGGGAAAATCACAGCTCTTCCTTGATCCATCTTGCTGCTGAGGCTTCCAAGCTTACTTCCTTCTCTCTTTCATTGTCTTTGAGGATAAAAATAAGTGTGGTGAGACAATGAATATTCTGTTAGCACCCAGAAAATGTTGTTAATTAGACCAGTGTGTGTTATTGATGAGATTCATATTACTTGAAACAATGGGGTATGTGAAATTGTTGGGTTGTAGAGAACGTAACAGAAAGTAGTAGCGATTGATGGTCATTTCTTTCCCTTTCTGGAAGGAGGAACAGATTTTGTTTAAATGCATATAACTGAGCAAATTCTTAAAAAGAATACTCAGCAGTATGCTTTTATAAAATTAATCATGGAATCCCAGGGTGGTTTTGGTTGGAAGGGACCTTCAGGCTCTTCTGGTTCCAGTACCCTGCCATGGGCAGGGACACCTTCCACTAGACCAGGTTGCTACAAGCCTCATTCAACCTGGCCTTGAACAGTTCTGGGGATGGGGCATCCACAGCTTCTCTGAGCAACCTCTGCCAGAGCCTCACCACTCTACATATAATACCTAGCTTTTATGTATCTGTATCTGTGTCTGTTGTTAGTTTTTAAAATGCATTATAAAAGTGGTAAATGAAGGCACAACAACTTGTACAGTGTTGCTTGTCAGGTCACCATCAGATTTGATAATTTGAGTTCTTACCTCCCCTTGACTGACAAAACAAATTAATTTCACTTGTGGGTTTTTTACACTGTTGAGCTTTGCTTCCTTAGGAAAGATGATGAAATGCTGCTGTCAACAAGTTTGCCTCTTGTTTTACTTTCTGGACACTCAGAAAATGCTCTGTAATTTTGGGCCTCCTTAAATGAGGACTCAGAGAGAGAGGATGTAGGTAATGAGAACTGAGAAAATTATTACTATCTCTGAGGTACCTAAGGCTAGAAAAAATGCTGGTAATTTTCACACTTAATTTTCTTCCTTTACCTACAATGTCTTCATTTATTTTATGAGTTTACTGAGAGAATGTGGGATGTTTAGCTATGTTTCTGTATTAATGAAGTATGTATTAATAAGCCTAATTGTCTTTTTTTCTTTTATTTTTTTTTAATCTATAACTGGAACAATTGATATTTTGGTCTTCAGACATAAAAAAAGTGCTGCCAAGTCTCAGTCTCCTGGATTAGGCTAGGAGATCTGAGCTGGCTGTGTGCAGTCATTCTGAATCCAGATAACCCTCATTCAGTTTTACAGAAAGACCTGTTCTGTTCTTGGACCGGTTAAGGCTGTACAGCAGTGTAGTGATTTTTATTTGATGGGGGATTTGACTCAAGAAGACCCTCCTGACCAGACTCTGCTGGGCTTGGGGATAATTCTGGTGCATCTGCTAGGAAAAGCATGGTTATTGATCTAAGCTGATCAACCACTGCAAGGCTCTGGCCTTTTTATGCTTTTCAGGATTCATTATTTATGTGCTTTCGGAATTTTTTTACTTTGTTCATGCTATCGCAGCCCTCCTATTTTCCTGGGTAATGGAGAATTGATTGTAGGCTAGTCTGAAGTAAATGGTAACATCATGGCTTTAACTACAAGGAAAATTTGGCTTTTGGACTTCCTGAGCCTCTCATACATCTCCAAGTCTGGGTCATCATCCTTAATAAAAAAAAATATTCTTGGTAATCATCTCAGGACATCTGTAGAAATGCAGCAATCACAGCTTCAGACACTTCATACATACATAACTGACTCATTTTTTACATCATTTTTCTGTTCTGTGTGCCAAAGGAAACGAAGAAAATACCATTTTCTTAAATACATGCACATGGACATATATGAGTGTCAGTGTGTCTGTCCACCTCAGCCACAGTAACTTTTGAGTCTGTTGGCTGCTTTCATCTGTGTTGGAAAAAAAATTAAAGTTCTAAAACCAAATACGAAAAAGATCTAATTATGTTTAATAAATTTAGCTACTAAGCAGGTCTGAAAAAAGTAATTCTGCTCCCTCTGAGCTGCATCATTAGCAGTGATTTCACTCAGAACAGAGCGCTTTCATAAACACACAAACTCAAACATAACATGCAGCTAAAATCCAGATCTTAGTAGGTAAGTTTTCTTTAAAAAGGCAGGTTTGGTAGTTTCTGCTCATGGAATAATTTATTCTACAAGTACAGGGACTGGCTGTTAAAACATGTTGGGTGCAATAAAACTGATACTCTGCTAGAGTATCATAGTGACAACTGATCAATAAACCTGAAAAAGGTTATATTCTGTTAAGTGGCAAGACTGTCCTTGCTTGCTCCTATTGACCTGAGTAGTTTGAATAAAAGACATTTTGAGCTACCTGGTCTAGTGGAAGGTGTTACTGCCCATGGTAGCGGTTTGGAACTGGATGATCTTTGAGGTCCTTTCCAGCCCAAACCATTCTGGTATTCTGTGATTTCCAGATTTGGAATTTGTGATTTCCTTTCCAGTGGAGTCTCTGACCTGGAAAGGAAAACTTCAACTTCTGGCACAAACCTGCATCTTCCCATTTGTGCCCATCTTAAGACATTTATTAGGCAATACTATGCAAAGATCATGCTGCTTGCCTTCAGCTCGTTCTTGTTTAGGAAGGCATTAAAAGGAGAAAAAGAAATTTCTCGCTGTCTTGTACTGTTCAGCATTATTGTTTTCAAGTACATGATATTTATACCACTGTGAAGAATAATAGGAGACTTCAAGTGAGAAAAAATTAATCTGTGATCACAGGGAAGAAACATTTCTATCTATAAGGAGGTTGAAAAAGCAGCCCTTGCAGATCTGCTGGAAATAAGTGTTGCAATTCAGTGCACACCATCCATCCTCTTCAGGAAAGGTCCAGCTGTTTCTGGCATTCTGAAAACAAACTGTAGCACACGATTTTCTGGGAGAGAGCAGAACGAGGAGGAGGCCTTCGTTACTCTTCACCAAACTGCCTGGCCCCAGGCGCCCATGTCCAGAACGCATCCAAGACGGGAAGCATGCTAAAGAAGTGCCGCAGCAAAAACGGAACCCTGTGAGATAGAGAGCCGGGAGCAAGCCTCATCTCGAAGGGGTTTGAGTATGACTTCCCAGCGATTTCCTTGAAGGTAATTTTATGGATCAGGTTCTTTAACACTTTCTCTCTGCAACATGCAGCCACAACTGGATGCGTTGCTTTTCAGCTGCCCCCCAGAGACATTTTATCTTCTATTTCTAATTTGATCTGAGGACTTTCAGATAGAGTTTACTGCTTTTCATGAAAATCTTCAGGAAAATAAGTTATAATCACTGTAGTATCCAAAACAGTGGCCAGCCTCGGGACTCTAATGCTGGCACTCGCGGTGTTGGTGTCAGGAAGATTAATAGACAAACACCAGAGGTTTATGTCCAAAAAGGAGACAGGGGAGTCCTGTTACTTTATTCGAATAAAGGGAGAGGTCATGGACATTTCTCATATGTCTCTCAAATTTTTAGAGGACACAGCCTCCTTTTTATCCTAATTTCCCAGCCTCATTTACCTCTCTCTTTCCCCATTGGCTGAGGTACTTGAGAGGTACAGACTTCCCGAATCGCTTAGTACGAACCTCCTTTCTAATGTGTAGCCCCCCCCCCCTCCTTTTCCTTGTGTCTCTGTTCTTTTTCTCTAAACCCAGGGATTAGCACCCTGTCGAGTGAGGAACAGCCTGTGTCAATTTAGTGGAATTCCTATGGAATTTATGGTTCCTCCCATTGCTTCTTTCACCTCTCAGTATCTGGCTTTATCTACCAGCAGGCCCATAGTTTGTAAATACACCTTCTTCTTATTCCTTTCATTAAGGTGCAGGTGGTTGCTGTACTCCGGGGAACAGAAACACCCCGGAGCGGCTGTGAGGGGGCTGTAAGTGCGGAATTTATTTAGGGAACCTTTATTGTTCCGTACACGCGGTTCGCTACAGCTCCGCGTGCCACCGGCGTCCGTTTTAAGTTAGAAAGCTGCAAACGGCCAAATGGCCTCGGGGTGATGTTCTCCCTTGCCAGATTTCGTTCCAGGAGCGGTGGCCAGCTGTTAATCCCTAGAGTTCGGCGGTACGCGACTGCGTTCGAACCGCGCAGCGCGCCCCAGACCGGGCAGAGAACGCGCCACGTGTTTTGTCCCCTCTTCCTACCCGTACCCGCCCGCCGAGCCATGGCGGGACGGTGGGAGTCACTTCCCAGGCGTCGAGAAACACAGAGAGAACTATCATTCCCAGCATGCTGGGTGTCATCGCGCATACGCAGTGCTCACTCGAGCGCCATCTTGGCACCCGCGTCTTCCATCTCCTCACGGTCGAGCGGCGGCAGAGACTACAATTCCTAGCGTGCCTCGCGGCGCCCGCGCATGCGCAGTTGCGCTCACCCGCCATCTTGGCCCGAGTAAACGCCGTCGCCGCCGCCACTAAACAAACCCGAGCGCGGCACCGGTGAACGGGGTGGGGGGGAGTGGTGCGGCTGCTGTGGAGCTTTCGATGTGCTGGGCACGGCTGGGCAGGTGGGTCCCGCTCCTTGTCCTACCCGGGGCGGTCCGCCTCGAGGAGAGGGGTACCTCCGCTTCCGCGGACGGTGGGTACCCGCCGCCCCCTCACGGGCCCAGGGCAGCGCCCTGGCCCACGCCCGCCGGCGCTGCCGCTCCACCCGATGCGGGGAAGCAGCGCCAACCACGGCCCGCTCTCTCTCTCCCTCTCTTTCCTTCATCTCGGCGTGGACCCAGCACCGGTGGCTCCAGCCTGTCCCCCGCGCCTAGGGCCGGGGAAGGGCGGGCGGGCAATGCCCGGGTGGCGGCTGCCTTCGGGCGCCCTTGTAGGAGACCCTCCCCCCCTTCTAACCTCGAGCTGGGAGCTGCGACGGCGCCGAGGCTTTTGTTCCCGGTGCTCACCCCTCTCCACCCCCCGCGTCGTGCCATTCCCTTCCCGGCCCAAGCCCCGCTTGCCCAGCTCCCCTCCGGCGGCTCTTTTTCCTTTATTATCCTCGTCTCATCGGGGAGATGCGCCCTCTCTCCCCGCCACCCTCAGAATCTCGTTGCATTGGGATCCGGCAACGCGGTGTTCCCGTGTTTGGCTTTTTTTTTGCAGGGAGGGGGCTGGTGTTGGTACGTGGAGAGCAAATTTTCACACAGGATGTTTTTTGCCATTCTGTCATATAATGTAGGCTGGAGCAAAATACATTCCCCGGGGGGAAGGGGGAGCGTGCGGTTCATTGAAAGAGTTCTTTTAATAGGTACTCTATGCATAAAGAGAGGGAGGAGACTTGAACATTAATTCGGGGAGCGTTTCAGCGTTAAAAAAAAAAAAAAACGCTTGAGAAAGAGATAGGAAACTCCGTAAACAGGCTTGGGCGATGCATTTGAGCGAGAGAGTGTAGGAAGTCCATGCTCTTGTGAAACTGCCGAATTCCTGCATGCCAGTACAAAGGTTGGGGCGGGGATGGAAGCGAATGTGTCGGTGGAGTTTTGAACGGGCTGAGAGGAGTTGACATTAATCGGCTTGGGAAATCAATAGATTACGGGCTTGAGCGTTTATATTTCTTTTCCAGCGAGGCTGAGCTCTGTGGGAGCAGAGACACAAGGGAAGGATGCCTGTGGTGTGGCCAACTCTTCTGGACCTCAGTAGGGATGAGTGCAAGAGGATCCTTCGCAAACTGGGTACAGTAAGATAGTTTGTGGGTCTGTATTTTGCCCTTTTAAGATTTGCCTTTGTGCTGCTTACATGAAATATTTTAATATGTCTACAGGCAACTTGCAAGTAATTTCCTGCATTTTCCACATGTCATTGGTTTGACAGCCCTGGCTTAAAATTGTGTTTGGCAGACACTCTCAGCCCTAGCAAAACAAGTAGAGATGAATTGGTTTGGTTGAATCTCTCTTGGATGTCCTAGCTGCAGTGTTGCAGTTTTTGTCACTATTAACATGGAACAGGATTTTCTTTGAAAGGATAGCCTTTGGGGTTGCTTTTTGGTTGGTTTTGTTGGGTTTTTTTGGTTGGATTTTTCCCCCCAATTCTGTATTAGAAACGTTTTTGTACCCCAAAAAAATATAGTGGAATCCTGGTTTAACTGGCACCGTAGGGCTGAATTTAAGTATTAAAGTTACTATTGTGAAGACATAAAACAATATTTGAAAAAAATGGTTTGTGATTTGCAGTTACACAGGTTGTCAGGGAAGTGGGAAAACAATGCCCTTGTTCAGCTACCATAACCACAGGAGCCTTTTTCACTGTTTCAAATGTAGCTCAGTATTTGAGGCCTCTGCTCAAGAGATAGTCAATGGGAGATATTTTTGTGCTCTGTCCTTGTAGATCTAAGTGTATGAGGAGAGATGCTTCTGTGTTTTGGAAAGCAGTAAAAACGTTTGCTCTTTCCTCACACATCTGTTTTTGGCTACTGCAGGAGAGAGAATCTTTTGCTAGATCTTTGATCTGATCCAACATAGTTGGTTTTGAGTTCTTAGGGCTGAATTTATGTAATTAAGGGTTTGGGGTTTTGCCAGTTAAATGATGCATAATACTAGAAGGGGAAAAAAAAAGCCTTAGATTTTTTGGACTTTCTTCTTAGGACCATAATGTAGGAGATAATGTCAGGAAGAAAGTTGAGGCTCCCTTTAACTTCCAGTGACTGTCAAGTGACAGCTTTTCTTGTTCTCATTTTGCTTGAGTGCTAAGAGACACTGTGCTGTATTTCTTAACTGTGCCAAAGTTCTCATACATTATGAAACCATCCACTTTATTTTTTGAGAGTTGAGAATTTATCTTCCCTCCCTTTGCCCCTTTTCTTTAATTTCTTGGGAATATGGGGTTTGTGTTCTGTTGAAACAGACGTTGCACACAACATTGCAACAAGCTGTGCTGTTAAGGTGACAGCCCTGAGTCTTAAGCATGGCTCAATAATTACAAAAACTAGGAGAAAGTGCAGAATCCCAAAAACTTTTGACCAGATCTATGCTACTAAATTTCATTAACATAGCTGTGCTGGCTGGAAGCATGGAAAAAAATTTGCACCCGAGCTGACGGTGGTGTGCTGGCAGAACCTTGCTGGTGTAGCTGAGCCAAACAGAACTGCAGCTACACCTCCTTCAATGACATAACCGAGGCTGACAGGAAGAAAAAAAAAAAAATCATTTTTGTTTTGCTGGCATTAGCTGTCCCCACAAGGGGGCCCTGCCAGCAGGGTAAGGCTGAGGCAGTGCCTCTCTGAGCTGAGAGGAGGCATACCACAGGACTGGGGAGTGAAGGAGCACAGGCAGTGGGGGCAACAGCTGTGTGATACATCCAGCAATAGCCATTTGCTTTAGAGGGTCCTGCTTTTCCAGCTTACAGCCCAACATCTCATTTGGCTGATGGTACAGCAGTAGTGGGAGTACTCTATAAGGAGTGAAGCAGGGATGTAGATGAGGCTGAAATGCATCTCAAGGTATGCAGGACCTGGAGCTGATCATGGTTTCTTACTGAACGAGGTGATGATTGTAGCACCTAACTAGCAATAATGATATTTACTTGCCAAACCCATTTTAGGTATTTTACGTGTTTTATGTTGGAGAGAGAGCACACCACTTAGTGATTGCTGCATAGACAAAAGGGTGAGGAAGTTACAGCTATTCTGTAATCCTTGCTAGCTTCCAAAAGACCAGAATGTGCATTTTTAAAGCTCTGGTGTAGAGGATCTTTATTTATCATGCAGAAGGAAAAAAAGTTTGCCCTTGATAAATAATTATATGGTTGCCTCTGAGAATTACTTTTAAGTTGTTACCAGAGGAAAATAATTAGTATAGTAAATATTGTAACATGGTTGTCTAAATAAATGCTGATATTAGTAATAACCATTGCATTAATTAGTGAATGTTTTATAACTAAAGCTGAAAATGCTTCTGTAGGTCACTCAGCATCCCTGTGCAGGCTGCGTAGTTAACCAAAATGACTCTGCTTTTTGTTTTGTCTGCTTAATCGAGACAGGAGAGCAGGATTTCTTTTCAGCACAATTCCTTGATTTCATTTCTAAATTAGGTCTTTGTAATTCTAAACTGAAGGCTTTTCTGAATAGCATCAGTCTTTTCTTTTGCAGCAAACTTCATCAATGTTAGGTTTTGGCCTGCACCTTTTATTCCTAGTTTTGGTTAACTGGCATCTGTTGTGGGGTTGTTTGGGTTGGCTGCTGAATTAGGGGTGTCAAATGAAAGGCAGCTATGTAAGGATCAAATTAATTTGTGTTTCTAGTTTCCCTAAACTGTGTGAAGCTGAGAATAGCAAGTCATTCCTTGGCAAATTAGCAGGCTCCATTATTTGCGTTAGGTGTATCTAGTAGAAAAAAATTCAAAAGTATCAGCAGCCTTTTATGGTTCTATATTTTAAAACACTGATGGCATGACATCACAGTCACCTGGAATTTGACATTTATGGTAAACCAGAGTTGCATTTTTGTGAGTTAGTCTTTGTGATGGCTCTGTGTTTAAGAATAGCTGGATTGTTTCTTTTGTATTGAGCAGGTTTAATTCTGTGTTGCATTTCTTTCAGATTCAAGCAATTGTACCATATCAAGTAAATAGGCATAAAAGATTATGGTGATCTTATTTAACAAACTAGAGCTGATGCTCTTTGTGTTAATTAAGAAAAGGCATTACAAAAAACCCAGTTGTTTTAATGATGGTGTTTTTATTTTCCAAGCGAAGCTTTTCTATAGAACTCTTAATAATGATACGTGTTAAGAGAATTCTGAACTGCTCTCCAGACAGTTTCTTCAAGCTTTTTGTCTGAACTGTCAGGTCAGAGAAAGCTTGACAACATTCATTTGGGTTTATAAACTAGATAATCCTCTCTGATGAGGCAATTGTTTCATAGAAATGGTTTATGCTGCAAAGTAATTGGCTGGGAGAGTTCTAAATCATCAATCCCTTTTGGAGAAGCACTAAATAATTGAAAGACATGTTCCTCTTAATGATTTTGAAAATTTATAGAATACTGTCAGTAATATGGAAAACATAGGGGTTTTTTTCCCTTTGCTGTGAGCATTAAATAGAAATATTATTTGCTCTAATTCTTCAGAACTGGAGGCCTATGCAGGTGTCATCAGTGCCTTGCGTGCGCAGGGAGACCTTACAAAAGAGAAGAAGGATCTTCTCGGAGAACTCTCTAAAGTTCTTAGGTAACCCTGATCTTTTTAAACTAAGACCCATCCTGTTTTCTTTTACAGTGTTGCATGCTTTTTCTTTCACCAGGATCACAGTGTAAATCTGAATTTGGAGAAGTAATTCTCTATGTTTCAGCGGTTTCATTCCTGTTCTGCTTGGAGTTTTTACTAAGGAAAACAAGCATGCTTCTGTGGTAGCAGTTTTACTGGTTTGTTGGTGCTGAGTGTTGGAAGGATTACAGCCAGGTCATGCATGTACGCTGGCTTGTGGTTTTGTCAAGGTAGAAGTTCAAGCTCTTTGATCCCTAGATACCTGAAGAAAGAATGCTGCATGTCTTGTGTGAATTTTTCTGCCGTATCCTTTAAATGTATTGCTCCTATTAGGAGGTTGGATTCTAGCTGTTTTTCAAGGACACCCTATGAACAGTAATGTTCTTTTCATTCTTCAGGAATATTTTTGAGCAATAATACAATTGATTCTCTGTCACTGTGATAGCAAGAGTTAAGTGACAGTCTCTTAAATGTAAAGTTCTGTTCCCTTTCTTCTCTTAGATTATTTATAAGTTTAATTTTAGCTGGAATTTTTAGATGAATGTTCATGTCTTCCTCTGATTAAAATATATTGCTTTATTGTTTTTTTTTAATAGTATTTCAACAGAGCGACATCGTGCTGAAGTTCGGAGAGCAGTAAATGATGAACGACTAACAACAATTGCACACAAGTAAGTTCCAGGTCATTTTGTCCCTGATTTCCAAAAGTACCCTTTGGGAAATCCACTATGCTTTAACTGAATGTTAGAATTTTGAAGATTGATGGTGGTTTAAAGAACCAGTAGTTATAACACTGTATGGATGAAGGCATTACTGTGTCAGATCTACAGGGATGTAGAAACAGTTATTTAGTACCATTATGTTTTGGATCCAAGGCCATCCCATTCACTGTGCAAGTACAATGTAAGAAACAGTTTTTTGGCATGGAGACCTTTCTGTAAGATAGACCAGAGTAAACAAAGAATGAGACAATAGAGGAAGCTGCTAAGTAGGATGAACATGTTTGCTTTTTTTTTTGTTTGTTTGTTTCTTTGTTTTGCTTGTAGGGTTTTTTTAATCAGTTTGGAAAGGCTGTATTAAGTGGAAAGAGGAAACTACATAGGAAAGACAAAGAGAGGGAAAGAGGTGGCAGATTAGTGGAAAACAGTGTATCAGCACAAAAAGGAAAAAATAGTCAGAGTAGAAAAAGCTGCAGCAAGCTGATGACATCTGTGTTCACCACTCTATGATGCAGCTGCTGTGCTGGCATCAGCTGGGCTAGTTCCTCCTTGCATTTGCTTTCACAAGCTCCACATGATTTTGAGAGGTGGAGGAGCAATACATCAAGTGGTTATGTATCTTTCATGATTACTTACAGTACTTAATAGTAAGACTATTCTTTAAACAAAGCTGTGTTGTAAATGTCTGTATTTTTTTCTTTTTCTGTGTTGCAACTGCTGATTTTTTTAAGTTTGACTGTTGTAGCTTAGGTGTTGTGAGGAGGAAAAAACGGAAATTATACAAATAGCAGGACACTTGGAGTTAGCAATTGCTTGATCCAAGACTAGTCAAAATCAGCATACTGGTTTAGTGCTGTAGAAGGACATTTAAGTTTCAGTGTTCACGTTTAAAGATTTAGAAGTATGCTGTTCACCAAACAAAATCAACAACTTAACATCCCTTTAAAGAAATGGAGGGGAGGATAATGAAAAGCATTTAGTTGTCAAATCAGAATTCTTTTCCTGAATCAAGTTTTCCTTTTAAGTAGTACTTCTGGTCTTAGCATTTTGCAGAACATGAATAGTTTGTTCTGAGGTGTTTCTGAGGTGCAATTTTGAAGTGCTGCTTTTCTTTATTTCTTTTCTTTATTTTCCTATGGTGATTCCTTTTGAATGATGATTGGTAATAAAGTATTTCACATACGTAATTCTCTCAACTCATTAGGAAAGCCTGCTTTGCTAGTTTTTGTACCCTTTATTTTTTGTTTTTAAAATGTATTTTTACCTCAGTTTATGTAGCTCTTCTTTATACAATATGCATATATATGGGGAATGCTGAAGCATTTAAAGATTTATCAGCAGAGCAGATACTCTGCATTTTACAGACTACGTTGTAGTAGCTCTTGGTGCAACTTGCTTGAAATATTTCATGTGAGAAGTTATTTTTTAGAATATATTAGTACATTAAGTGGGTTGATTTGCTTAAGAACATTACAGAATTGAGAAATAATTTGCCGTTTTGGTGATTTGATAAACGACTCATGTAAAACAGTCAAAAATACTTCCCCATCTAGATAAGAACAGTGTTTTTATGAAACATTCTAGTGTGAGTGTAAGTACTAAGGTTAAGAGCAAATTAGAGCAGAGACTGCTTTCTGTTTAGGAAGATGCTCAGGATGTATTTAAGTAATTTCATGTTCTGTAACCTTGCTTGGGACTATTTTAATAAACATCAGAAATGCTTCTCTTCAGGTAAAACAAAATTTGCCTTAGAAGCTGAGAGTTTCTCCCTGTAACATAATCTATTTCAATAGTCTTATGAAATCTATTTAGTTTATTGTTATTTTCATATTACAGAAGTAGAGGGTATACCAACTCTGCCTGAATAGTTTACCTAATGTGAGGGGTTTGAGTATGGTATTCACACACCTCTCGCCCTTGAACAGCTCTGTAAAACAAAACAACAAAAGAAGAATCAACTCTTCAATTTAAAATGGAAGGTTTTCTATATCAGGTGACAAAAATCTAAGGGCTTTCATGAAATGAAGAAAGTTGAGTGAGTATTAGTGCTCCAGTGTCTTAAACCACCTTTTAGACTTGCACTATTGGGAAAAAAAAGTACTAAAATAAGATACTGAATATTTGGAAACTCGTCAAAATACTTACAGAACATGCATTTCTGTTTAGTATGTCTGGACCAAACAGCTCTTCCGAGTGGTCCATAGAAGGCCGTCGACTGGTGCCGCTGATGCCACGACTTGTTCCACAAACAGCTTTTACTGTGACTGCGAATGCTGTTGCCAATGCAGCCGTTCAGCACAATGCATCTCTTCCAGTTCCTGCAGAAACTGGGAACAAAGAAGGTGAGAGAAAGATGGGATTCTGCTGTAATTCATGGGAATGTAAAAACAATGTCACAGTAGAAATTGGTGTCTTAGATTTAAAGTGTTAAATATTAAAGATATTTTTTTGAGGCCGGGTTGGATGGGGTTTGGAGCAACCTGGTCTAGTGGAAAATGTCCCTGCTGATGGCAGGGGGTTGGAACTGGGTGAGCTTTAAAGTTCCTTCCAACCCAAACCATTCTATGAACCTATGAAAAAAAATCCAAATCTTTCTTTTAAACCTTATTCACAGAAATATGAAACACCCCTTTTTTTAAAGAACCCTTTGTGGTATCTGCAGCATTAATCTGACTGCTTTGTGTTATTGACACTCTAGCAACTGAAATATAAAAACAATCCAGTTTGTCAGGAAGTGGCATTCGCTGACTAACTTCTTCAGCTCTGTATGCTTTAAAAACTTGGACATTAGTAGGCTTAAGATTTTGTAAAGTTCTGTAAGTAATGAAAGATGTTTCAGAATGTTTTATTTTAAGAAGGCAAGTATGTTTTGGTGAAAGTCAAGAAAATATTGCTTTGTGTTTTTTCCTTCAGATTAAATGTACTGTGGTAACAAGTAAAAAGGTTGCTTTCTGCTTTCCCTATGCTTTTAAATAACGGTAGTACGCATTCCAACTAGCTTGGCTGACCAGCCTTGAATTAGGCTTCATACAACTGGAGCATGTGTAACACTTCTTGAAAAAAGCTGTTTTGTCTTGGTTTTGTGATAAATACTGTATCATTGTGCTGTTACTTAAAAGCAGTAGTTTAAAAAAGCTGATTAGCACAATCAGTTCTTCACTACTGAGGGAATATTTTGGTTTTTTCAACTGGTGTACTGTTGTGAGTAGAGGCAATAGCACTTTTCTGTCAGTTACTAGTCATTTATAGAAAAGCAAACAGATTGACATATTGAATTAATGCTGAAATTTAAAATAACAAATTATATGAATTAATGCTAAAATTTAAAATAACAAATTATAAAGTAAAACAAAGATCAGTACAAAAAGAAATCTCACACTGGCAGTAGATATTTTTGGGGATGGGAGGAGGGGAGGTTAGATTTCTGTGTTGTCTTTGAAGACCATTAATTCCATGGCCATGCTTAGCTCAAACTGGGGAGTATTCCACAGTAATAGGATTGCAGAGGCAAATACACAGATAATGACCCAATAAGTCTTTGGCTTCCATTTCAGTTGAAAAATAGTGATAGAATAATGGGATTCTGCACTTCAGTTATTTGGAAGGTGTCTTTTCTCCTCTTCAGTGGTGGTTTGCTATTCCTACACAAGTACCACTTCAACCCCAACATCTACCCCTGTTCCAAGTGGCAGTGTAGCAACAGTGAAGTCCCCCAGACCTGCCAGTCCAGCCTCCAATGTAGTCGTCTTGCCAAGTGGAAGTACTGTTTACGTCAAAAGTAAGTGATACTAGCAACTGATTAACAAAAGGGAAAGAAAGGGACAGCATGGCTGAAGCATAAGCCTGAGTTAAACACTCCAACCTTGGACAAGTCATTTAAGGCCTTTGTGTCTTCCTTTAGTCTAGAGAATGAATTTATTGCTTCCCTTTTTCAGAGGAATAGTGTTCAGGATAAATCCACTCACTGCAAAATGCTGTGAGGAGCAGTAAAGTTGCAAGGACAACAAGTGAAAAATATTTTGAAAATTGAATATAGAAATTTCTGTATGTCTGAATTTCTGATTCATCTTGTTCAGAGCTAATGCATAGTAGTCACTTACTTGAGTTAGAGAAGGTTCCTCTTTTCCACTTTCACAGTTGACATGAAATTTATTTTTTTTTTAATGCAGTTTGGCAAGAGTTTGAGCTTGCATACTGTGTCTGGCCATTTTGTGATTTACCTGGAAGTCAGTCTTGGTGAGGCTTGTGTTTCTCAGCAGCTGTGAAAACTTCATACAAATTCCTCCCAAATACCCATCTTCACGTATTTAAATCTGAAAATCCAGGACATAGAATCTAGAAACAGTCTTTTTTTCTTGTGAATATGTATGTGTCCCTATCTTTGTTTAATAATAAGTCAGCTAGTCCTTAAAGCAGATTGTGTTCTCATATATATGCCCTCATCATGGGTAGTTTTATTATTAAAATGTTTCCTTCAGTTCTTATTTGATTCTATCAAAATAACAAAGATTAATAACGAAGTAGATAAATGCTATTTTTATGCTTACTCTGTATAACTTTAATATTTAAAAAATTATTTTAGTCTTTATGCTATATGTATACATCTGTATAAGCTTCTAGGTAGTCAGAAATGCCACATAATACATAAATATAATGTTACTTGCAAACAATCATCATTAATGGCTCTGTCAACCCATGAAACCCATTACATTAAGGTTTTTCATTTTTCTGATCTATGCGCTAATCACTTGGCTTTGGTTTCAAGATTCAGGGGAAAATGTTCTAGCATCTTAAAATTTTAATGTAAGCTTTAGTGGATTGTTGCACAGTAATAAGTGTCAAATGAGTCTAGGCACATGATACAGGGATGATAATTTTTATTGTCTGTCCCTAGATTTCATTTATCCCTTACTTCATGTGCTTCATTTTGTTGTTATTGTTTTTATTTTAAAGAAATTATGTGTCTTTCAGAATATGTTACATCAGTCACATTAAATTTAACAAACCTGCTTGGGAGCAAGTTCGGGAGATCTGAGTTACAGGCAGGACTTTGCCACTGGTCTGTGGTGTGATCTCTTCCAAGTCACAGTCTGATTGAGCCATTAACCTTTCCATCACTCTACTTCCTTACTTAGCAAGTGTGAGTTTTAGTCAAGCCGTATTACCTTTTAACTAAATGTCTGTGGAAAACTTTGTACAGCAATTGCTAACATAAAATGATAGGAATAACATTCTTGCAAAACCC
The DNA here is from genome assembly GCA_020086605.1 of Lanius collurio. Lineage (NCBI taxonomy): Eukaryota > Metazoa > Chordata > Aves > Passeriformes > Laniidae > Lanius > Lanius collurio. Next base: position 42,854,918 of record JACBWW010000006.1, on the reverse strand, counting down.
CAGCAGTGAAAACAGGAGGTGAAATGAGCTGTACTTAACATAAAATAATGCTCTGCTAGTTTAATGTTACTTTCTTATGTCTTGACTGATAGGTTGATGTGGTTTTTTATGGATGAGGACCACAAAGTTTTCTCCATTTCTTGGTGACTCACCAAAATTACAACTATGTATGTGTCCTAATAGCCTAGCTGTGTGCAGATTTTGGATTTAAAGGGATTCTGAGATTTTTAAATTCCTGCACATGTTCAATATGATTAGTGCACTCACAGTAACACTTAAAAGCCTGTCCATAATAAACCTTAAAGTTATATAATCAAACCTCTGCTTTATAGAGGGACATCACCTTTATAGAGGCTTATTCATGGCCGTAAAGTAAATTATTGATTCGAGCTTTGAAATCTAGTCTTGTAGATCCACACTTCACTTGTCGTGCTACAGGCAGTTAAAGCTACATTTTTGAAGTTTGCTTCTCTTCCCTAGTTCAGTTTCCCATCTCTATGGATACAATTGTCAGCCTTTGGAAGTGTACCTGCAAATGAGCTGCTACTTCTGCTGGCAGAGAATACCATTTTTCAGAAATTGTCTATTGTGGTACTGGGCAGTTTCTTGTCCATACTAGTTCTTGCATCTTCAGTTTTTGAATGCCAGAATATTTAGTCATTTTAATTAGAGATTGGCCATAATTAGATCTTGGCCCTAATTAGAGACTGACTACCAACTAAGTTTGCTTTGATTACCAGGAAGTCTTTTTGCTGTGTTGGCATTCTTTGTCTGTAAGTCCCAGGCCCATGGAAGATTTTCAGTCATCTTCTCCATAGGCAGGATTGTATCTCTTCAGCTTCTGATTGTTTTTCTTTTTAAATGGTTTGACAGAGGTTGAGATGGTAAGCATTAATAATAGGATTGCAGATTTGTCAAGGTTGGTAGAGACTTTCAAGATCATCTAGGTTGAACCATCAACCCAGCACCATTGTAATCACCCCTAAACTGCATCCCTGAGCGTCTCATTCAGGTACCTCTTGAACAATTCCAGACTGTCGTCTCCCTGGGCAAGTAATTCCAATGCTTGACTAGTATTCCAGTGAATTTTTTTTTCTAATATCTAATCTGGACCTCCCCTGGCACAATTTGAGGCTATTTCCTCTTGTCCTGTCCCTTGTTACCTGGGAAAAGAGCCAACCTCTACCTCATTACACCCTCCTATCAGGGAGTTGTTGAGAGCAAGAATGTCCCCCCATAACCTTCTTTTCTCCAGTCTGAGCCGCTCCAGGTCCTTCAGCTGCTCTTGGCACTTCAGACCCTTCCCCAGCTCTGTTCCCTTTCCTGGATGCACTCCATCACCTCAATCTCTCTCTTGTCAGGAGGTGCTCAGAAGTGGCTCCAGGACTGGAGGTACTTCACCAGTGCCCAGCATAGGGAATGGTCACTGCTGTGGTCCTGCTGCCACACCAGTGCTGGTACAGGCCAGGTGCCATTGTCTCGCCCAGCTGGGCACACCTGGCTCATATTCAGCCAGCTGTTGACCATCATCCCCAAGTGCCTTCCTTCTGGGCAGCCCTTAAGCCCCTCTGCCCCCAGCCTGTAGCTCTGCATTGGGTCTTTGTGACCCAAGGGTGGGACCTGACACTTGGCCTTGTTTAACCTCAGCCCACTGATCCATCTTGTCCAGATCCTTCTGTAGAGCCTTCCTGCCTTCAGTGCTACCCAGAAGCTGTAAGAGGTTTGCTGGGTTATTAAACTGTGTCTTTCTGTAATCTAGACCAATTTATGAACCTGTTGCCTACTTTGGCAAGTTTCATTTGGATTTAAGATCCATTAATCATGCTGTTATCCTTTGCTGAGCTGAATATTGCAGCAGATTATTTTTTTCTGTGTGCAGTATATGATTGTGAGGAAGAAAGAACTCTTTTGAGCCAGGGCTTCTTATGTTTTTCATGATTGTGTGTTAGGTGCCATTTCATATCTCTTGCACAAAATGCACCAAAGAATGCAAAAGCTGATAAAGTGAGGATTGACCTTCACAGTTAAACTATAAAATAAAAGAAAAATTATATCCCAAGATGCTGTATTGAGGTGAAAGGCAGAAGGGTACTGTAAGGATAAACATGACAGAAAGTACGTCCAAAGGCTGAAGTCTAAGAAAGGTATAGGGGGATAAATTTTGATAGTCCAGTTGCTGTGAACAAAACCACCACCAAAAAAACCCAAAGTAGGGTAAAGTTTTAAACTAAAATGTGTATGGCATTATCCCAGTCCCTTTGTGAGTAGTCTCACTAGTCAAACTTCTGGAGACAGAATGAAAACCCTGAAGTGGCTCTTAGGTTAATTTCTCAAATGGAATGAAGTAACCCAGTAACTGAGTAGCTTGGGAGTTTTGCGTGATTTGTCTCTCATGGCACAGTGAGTGTAGCCCATATCAAGGACTAAGATCATCTGATGTGTGATACAGGTTGGTTGTGGCCATAAGATGTAATTTATCCTTTATTTCTTTTTATCTTACTTGAAAGAGGGTGTAAGACTCAAAAAGGGTGTAGTGTTTCAGAAAGCACTGAGATCTGCAGACAGGGGAAACATAGTTTAGACAAAGTATTTCTTTTCCAGGTGTCAGCTGCTCAGATGATGATGAAAAGCCCCGCAAAAGACGACGAACGAATTCTTCTAGTTCTTCCCCTGTTCTCCTGAAAGAAGTCCCAAAGGCAGTGACTCCTGTCACTAAAACTATTACAGTGCCTGTAAGTGGCAGCCCCAAAATGAGTAATATAATGCAGAGCATTGCCAACTCCTTACCACCACACATGTCGCCTGTGAAAATAACCTTCACTAAGCCCTCAACACAGACAACAAACACCACAACACAGAAGGTATGTGGGGGAAGCTGCCAAATGTTACTTTATTCTGGCTTTATCAATGAGTAAGATGTGATGTTTGACTCTTCCTTTCTATGATCTGACTAGCTGTTTTTTTAAGGATTGCGCTTGGGATAAGGTAATCCCTCTTTAAAACGAACAAAGGGAAAACCAAGCTCTTGTATGAATTTAGTTCACCTGTGTGTGAAAGGACCTGGATTGACAGCCGTGGAGACTGAAGCCCTCTTTTTATCCACAGAACAGGTACAGCACAGGCAGCGGGAGTGCAAGCTTCCCCCAGACTGCCCCACCAATGTGCCTCAACCCTGACCTGAAGGGACCACTTCTAGGGATGAGAGGGGATTCAGTCTCCATGCTCATTCAATTCTTGGCCTGTCTGGTGAGACTGCCAACAAGGTTACCAGTTAGTACCATTTGTGGTGTTGGGTTTTGTGATATGGACACTAGTCCACTGAGAACTGGATCACATAGGCCACTGAACAGCCTTCAGATGGTAACAACTGTTGGTCAAAGGTAATCTTTCTTATTTCTATTTTCCTTATTTATAATTATTCTTTGCAGTAATAGAATTCCAGGAGAGATGGCATGGGCTTTCCCTTGCCAAGCTTTTTATCTAGAGACTAGTTTTTTGGGGTCTATAACACTTTTTCTTGGAGCCAGTCAAAGTCCGGGGGGCTTTATTTTCTTTTCAGTACTAGTATGCCATTTCTCATTCTACATTAGCAGTGTTACAGTGGTCAAAATCAGTTGCATTATTTTAGCTGAATGTGCCTAGCTTTCACCACAATGCAGTGTGCAGAAAAGGTTTTCCTTGTTTAAATTTTGGATTGGAGTTAGATTTCTAAGTGTTTAATCTATGGCATGACTGTATTCCCATTCTTTAGGAGGCATTTCAGTTGTGTCTATTTTTCTGTTCTTAAGATGCAAAAAAAAAAAGATGAATGGTTCAGACCAAGTTCATTCTGGGTACAGTTACTAATTGCAGCAGACTTCAGGGAGAGTCAGTGTCTCTGTGGAATTAATTTCGCCTTGATACCAGCAGACTTATGGTAGGCTGGCCACTAACATGCATTTTTTTCCAACTGTGAGAGTTTGACTATCGAGCTCAAACCTTTGCATGGTATTTTTTCTACTAGTCTTCTTAATTGCTTTTTGACTCTTTTCGGATTAGCAGAGTTCCTCTGTCCTGATTTTTGGAAACTTTAAAACCAAGTAACATTAACTGAAGTAATATGCAATAAAGATCTTGCTTTCTGACCTCTTCCCATTCCAGGGAGGATGCTTTCACTTGATTCACTGTTCTTTAACAGTGTCCTTAATCAAATTTCATCTCTGAATACATGAGTGTATAAGAGAAATCCATGAGTGAACATAAGCCATCAAATTAAATGTTCTGCATTCAGTGCAGCAAGTCCACAGCTACTACAGGGCTTAACCTGTCCATCCATAACATTAGGATTATAATTTGTGCAGGAAGAAATTTTTGCTTTAAACATGTGTAGGGTTGTATTAAATATGGTGTTATATATCATGGAAATTAAAGACAGTGTCCTAAGTCTCCAAAAGAGTGGACTGTTGATAAGACCTTTCCTGCAGTTGTGCCTCTGTGCTTGTTCTAAGATGGAAATTTTAGAGTTTACTTTGCATTCCGTTATTTGACTGTCTTACTAATCTGCAATGACGGGAAAATCAGTGCTTGTTCTGTTAGGCAGCCAGAGTCGCATATCTGAACTTGTCACACTGCCCTCTTTTGTTGGATTTAGATATGCCAAAATATATAACTGGATGATTTTGGTGGGAGTAGTTTTAAATTAAGTAGTTTTAGTAGTTTTAAATTAAATGTCAGTCCTGTTCATTCATATCCAACAGCACATTTCCGATTTGAGTATAAGTTGTTAGATGTGAATGAAGTTCTTTGTTTCTGCATGCCAGCTCTTTGAATTGTTTTGATGTGTTAGTGGGTTGGAGGAAGATGTGTCGTAACAAGTAATAATGTCACAGCTTCAGTTTCTGGATTCTCTTGCAATAAAGTGACTTGTCTAGGACACAGAAGGAATCTAGCTAGTGAAGTTTCTGGCAGTTATAATACCTTTATTTTTTCAGGGACTAAGTTTTGACATATCTCAAAATAGAGCTGACAGGACTAATTTCAGTACATGTTGGGAATTAGATTTTACTGTAACAATTAAAAGCAACAACAACAAAATTACCACTTTGATGCGTGTGTGTATGTATGTATATGTTTAAAGTCAGGCAGTTTCTCTGCTGTAGAACATAGGATGCAGTTTTGGTACCTGTGATGAGATTATTTGGATCATTTCAACATATATGAGAAAACAGTGCTTCAGAAATATAGTGGTTGTGATTTGAACTTTAATATTTAAATATTTACCTGAATTTTATATTTTCTGGATATACTTCATACATGAAGATTACTGAACTTTGCTCTGCTCTTTTAATTTTGAAAGATGAGATAGAATAGATACACCCAAACCTGCTTAGTCACAGTATAGCAGTCACTGTTGAACTGTAATGCTTTATGGGCTTTATTCCTTCCTTGATTCAATAAAGTGTTTTTAAGTGATAATCCTGGACTTAAGGAAATGCAGGAGTTGCACTTATGCCCAGATTCATTCTGCATATCTGTATGTACTTGTGATGCTGAACTTGCCCTGTTGTAGTATAATTTATATTCACACTAAGCTGTAATATGCCTGTTTTAACTGCAAGTTGTCCTTTGGCTGTGTTCCTAAATTAGTTACCCTGGGTGGAATGGAGCTGACTCTAAACTTCAGACAGGTGGGAAATATTCCTAGTGTTAACTGACAGTTTAAGAAACAGGATAAAACTCCAGGGGCATATCATAGAATCTTTTCACTTCCAGTTCTCACCCTAGATCAAACTGTGTCATGTTCAGCTCATCTACATGTTTGTAGCCTAAGAGCAATTTGAGAAAGGTGTTGTGATTAAACCAAGATTAGGCAGAATGCAAAAATAAGAGTGGTGCAGAGAAAATGTTCTCACTGGAGAATGCAATCAAGTAGAAAAGCAGCAAAATGTGGAAACCTTGTCCTTTAGACACTGATGAGTTGTGGTCAACCTGCTACAGCTTGTGGGGGTAGTAAAGTTTTGATTTCCCTCAGATCAAGATATTAAAGGTTTATCTAAGTAGCAGAGACTATCAGACTAAGAACTAAGGCAAAAGGAGAGGCAGAACCAGCCATGGTGGTGAAATTTGCTTTTTAAATAATGCTTTTATTCCATCCATGTGGCTATTTTTTTTTTTCCCCCATTTTTCTTTAAGCAAATTATAAATTTGTAATCTCTTGCTGATTGATCTGTTGCTTAAGTCTATTTCTGGTGCCATTATCATATTATTTCTTTATCAGGCAAGGTTTCAGTAGTGCTTGGCTAGCTGTGTAAGACTTTGTGTGTGAGCTGACACAGATTTTCTTTGCCTATTTTGTACCTTACTTTTCTATCAGTTTTTGTTACACTGAATCATTAACAAGCTTAAATTTTCAAGGTTTTAGTATACAAAATTTTTGTTGGGACAATAGCATTATTAAAGTAATTTCTCAATATTCTTGCTTGATAAACTGATAATGTTGTACTCTTTTTCTTTTTCTATTTTAATTGTGTAAGTACAAGAAGCAACTTGTAAGTTGATTAAAAGGAATTTCTTATTGTAAACAGTCCTGATTTTTGATACTTAATAAGTGCTTAGTTTTCTAGGTCAGTTGCATAATGACAGACTTCTTCCAATGCTGTCATGAATTTTGTGTGTTTATCTATGTCAGATCAGATTCATGGAGTTGTAATTGTAACTCGCATGGGGGTGATGTTTATTCTCTTCAGAGAAACTGTTTTCAGACAAATCAGAAAGGAGTTCTTGTTATTAAGAGCACTAAATAAAGGAGAAATTGCTTCAAATCTAAACCATTTTTCTTTCGCTGATGTAATATTGTTTACAGCCTGGTAGATCATTTCCCATCACTGACTCAGCAAGTGCTTGTTAATTGTTGAAAAAAAATCATCTATTTTTGCTCATTGCTGTTTCTTGATTTTTTTTTTTTTGAGGTTTTGGAGAATGGCACTTAAAACTTGCTGGAAATCCATTCAGTTTCTGTTAAAATGGGTGTCAAGCTTCCTGGCCCAGTTTAATGAAGTCAAATTCATTCCTGTCTGTTTGCCTTCAAACCTGAGATAATTCTACTTTAATTGGATAGTAATTGTGTTCCTTAAAAAATCTGCTCAATTTCAAGGAAACTTTAATCACCACTTCCTCAGAATAATTGAAATTTTTTCTTGCGAGCAAATGTGATTGACAGTCTTACAAGCTCTTAATAAACATGTATCCCTAAAACTAAATACACAGCCATTACTGAAGTTCTGTGCTTCTAAATAGATGCAAAGAACAAATGAATTTCTTCTTGTTTTTTTTCTTTTTTCAGGTCATAATAGTAACCACCTCTCCAAGCTCTACTTTTGTACCCAACATCCTTTCCAAGTCACACAACTACGCAGCAGTTACAAAACTTGTTCCAACATCAGTCATTGCTTCAACTACTCAAAAGCAGCCTGTGGTTATCACTGCTTCGCAGTCCTCTGTGGGCAGCAGCAGCAGCTGCTCCACTCCCTCCTGCACTGCAAATACTATTGCTGTGACTGCTGTAGTGTCATCTACGCCATCAGTCGTTATGTCAACAGTAGCACAAGGTATGGCAATTCTCTTATGAAGGTTCTTTCACTGAGGAATTGGACTTTGCATTGAGAATAGCATTGGGGAGATGCACTTTTTGTTTACATATGATGAGTAAAGCACAGGATGTGAAAGAAACTGCTGATGAAACTAATCCAAGGGACTCCACAAAAGATCATGTTGAACTCTTTTCCTCTTCAACAGTTAGTGTGCAGATCCTCTCTTTTAAGAGGAGGTGAGGTGGCGTGACCTAGTTCTAAAACAATATAACCTCAAAATTATTGGCTTTAAGACCTTTGCTTGATGCATAGAAAAGTGTATATTTCCAATATTTGAAAGTGATTGCATCTCTAAAAGCCTAATTTACAAAAACATGCAAAACTACCATAAAATAAATACAACTTATTAACATGCCCAGATGACAATTCTGAAAGGTAGAGAAGTGTTTGCAACTTTTTATTAGTGTATTTTGTCAGCATGTCAGTTTTAAAGTCCTTTAAGACCTGAGTGGACCTGATTAAAATCCCTAGGTTTCCGATTTCAAATTCCAACTATGTATGCTAGCTTGACTGTTTCAGCTTCACAGCCACCAGCTAGCATTTGAAAGGAAAGCTGTGAATGAATGAATAAATGAACCTTAGTGGGCAGCACTTGAAAGAAAAACTGCCTAACAGTGACAAGTGTCACATCACAATTTTTCTTGGTCTGTATGTTCCATTCCACAAAATATTGGGTAGCCATATCAAGGCTGGAGGTATTTTCCTTCCCTATTGCTTGTATTAATATAATCAGATATTAATCTGTGGAGCAGAAGGGTTCACAGCAAGCTAATATTTTTTGAACCGTTGATTTTTAGTTGAGTTTGATCACGGAAGAGACTTTAATTCTAAAGTACATAGGTGGAGTATCTCTCTAAAACGTTTTTTTTCCAAGTCTGTCAGTGTCATTGCAGAAGATGCTGGTGAGAAGTTTTGTGACATGAACTGATAATCTTTTCAAATGTAAAGTTAAACTCATGAATGGAAGGAGCTGCCCAAGGAAATGGTGTAACCATCTTAAATGATGCTGTGAGAAAAGGGTTGCTTATTTAGATTGCCAGAATTGTACCTTTACTGTGATTTCTGTTATTATCACTGCCATCTGTTTCTGTTTTTCACTACAACTGGGATTTAGTTAAAAATTGCCTTCATAAGATATGGACTTTATCTGTCTTGGTAGTTACAGATGTGTAGTTTAGAATTATATACAAAGCCAAATTTGCTATAAATATTGTGACAGCTATGTAGGGGAATGACAGAAATAAGTAATAAGATTTATTTGGGAACTCTGTCTTTCCGGCTTAGTGCAAACTTCTTTTAATCACTTTTACTTGTACGATCACCTAACCCAACAGCACAAAACAGGTGTCACACAGTTTTATAGCTTACATAACATTACTTTTTTTTTTAAGTGCCAGCCAACTCTTTTGCTAACAGATACTCCCTTCCAGTGTTGATGAGTTTGATATTTGACATCCTCCTATTGGCAACTTTTTGTTATTGTGATTTGAGAATCACTGAATCACAGAATGGTTTGAGTTGGAAGGGACCTTTAAGATATAGTTCCAGCCCCACTGCCAGGGGCAGAAACACCTTCTGCTAAACTAGGTTGTTATAAATATATATTTAAAATACTTTCACTGTAGATATTTTGCTGTCTTGAAGCTTAAAGATGAGACTTTGAAAATGTTATTGAATTATTTGTATTACAAAAAGTGCAGAAGTAGACTGGGTTTGTGGTCTTTCCATTAGCTGCTGTTCTGCTGCCACATTGAAAATCTGTATAAAACTCCATGGCCTCCTAACAGAGCACTTCTGCTACATGGGAACTTTATTTCCTCACATATATCAATGCATTTTTCAATAGTAAAGATTGTTGAAATGCAAAATTATTTTAGAAATTACAGTATTTTTCTTTCTCATTGCACTGTTCAATCTTAAACCATTTACTCTTTCACAGGTGTGTCTACATCAACAGTTAAAGTTGCCTCTACCAGACTACCTTCCCCAAAAGGTTTGGTTGGGAATCCAACTCAGATCTTAGCACAGTTTCCCAAACAGCATCAGCAGTCTCCCAAACAGCAGCTGCACCAAGTCCAACAGGCCCAACAGCAGCAACCTCAGCAGCAGCAGCTGGTGCCATGTTCTGTAGCCCAGCAGCAGCCACAGCAATCTCAGCTGCCAGCTGGCATCAAGCCCACCATTCAGATCAAACAGGAATCAGGTAGTTGGAGTTGATCTTGGGTCACATTGTTGAGGTCTGACTGCAACTCAGGAAAGTAGGGCAGAATTCTGTCCCAAAATATGCCTGGGGGAGTGATCATGAAGACATGATTTCTTGAGTACAGGATTTGGCTTTAAACACAAATATAAGTAGATAGTGAAGGATGTTTTAATGTTTTCAAGTAACAGTAATTAAAAGAATTTGGTTGTTTCACTTTTCTTGTTTGGTTCAGGTATTACAGACCTTGCTTTAGGTGTATATGTTTTATCTTAGAGGTTGAGAGGTATGTAAATAACTTCAAAAGTAACATGATTGGCAACTTGAAACACACCAGTTTTCTGAAGATCCAAGAGTTGTTCAACTATACCATCTGGAAAAAGAAGTTACTCTATGTCGTAATTATTTCCTTTGGTCCAGAAATCAAAACATACTTGTGGGGTACATGTCAAAGCAAATACAGTTAGATCTGGAAGTTGGACTGGATTCTTTTTGTAACATTGATTAATTCAGCTGACTTTGGGCAAGTCATGTAATCTTTCTTTCTTGGCTTTTCTCTGCTGTAGTTCTTATCTCAGCAAGAAGTAGTAAGAAATAAAGCTTGCAAAGTTATCCAGTTCTCAAAGATGTGCTATAAAAGTGCAAAGTATAATAGTGTTTTTACATCTATTAATATAAAATTAGTATTTTATTTAAATCCTGTCAGTTAAATTATTATTTTATATCATACTGTTTAGATCCAGAAATTAAAATAGACCATGGAATGAAAAAATAAACAGCCCTACTCGTGTCCTTTGATAAAACTACCTTTTGGATTATAAGACCATTGCTTAAGAAAAGTAATAGCTACTAATTAAGACATAAAAAAGACTTCCAGCCACTGAACAGTATCAATATGAGCTTCATTTCATTGTCTTCTACAATGGATTTAGGCTCAATTTGCTTTTTGGTTAAAAGTTTCTTTGGAAATACCATCTGGTACCAATGCTTTCTGGAAGATGTGAATCAGTTTTGGATTTGGAGACTTTACTTTTTATCCAGTGTCTGGATGATGCAGAGGCTTCAATTTCTCTTTCAGTTTGGAGCTTACTTGCTCTGTACTGCTCTTATATTCGGTGTAGAGAGAAGACGACTTCTCTGGAGGATGTTCCGCATCTCAAGTGGACAAAATTTTTCACCTAGAAACACTTGTGTACAAATTAGGTGCTTCACCTAAATGGAATTCATCCAGGTCGCGTGTTCCATGGTATTCGGCCACCACAGTGCAGTGCATTTACCTCATGGAATAGATCATATCTGTTGCACATCTCCTGGATTTACTTTTGAAAAGATGTTATGAGTCTACTGGTTTGCAACTGAGAAGTGAATCTCTCAGAGGTCCCATTCCCCAACACAAAATGGAGAGAGAGGGAGCAGAATCCTGGCAGTACTAAGGTGCCCTCGTCCTTCATTCTTACATGGCTTACATTAGCCAAATTTTTTTGTGGCATTAAGATAATCATTAAATCAAGGAGAAAGAGAGCAGTTTACTTAAAGTAACCTTCCCTAGCCAGTGTCACAGTTGCTTCCCTTACAGTCACTAATAGTCCTTGTACAGAAATGTTTCTTAATTTATTCAGGGTGATGAAATTTGTCTAGGCTAATTAAGACACATTAGGATTTACAGACTGAATTAATGAAGAATTACTTTGCTTCTAGATGGTTCATGGTATATGAACCAATTCAGTCTTGATTGTAACCTGTTGGCTCCTGTGAAACGTTCTGGTTTTTTGTATCATGGACCAGGAAAAGTTAAAAATGACATCAACAAATCAGTGATGGAATTGACAGTGGAAGTATTGAGGAATTGAAACAGGCACATAAAAGGCAAAGATGATGACTTTCTTGGTATTTGCAAAACAAACGAAAAACCCAACCAAAACTAAGGAAAAAAAATACAAAGTCAAAAATTAAGTAATTTTTTTTTCATTATCAAGAATACATGGGCTCAGAATTGAAGCCTTGTGGGGCTACTTGCCCACTAGGCCTTGGTCTGAGAAAGCATTTCAGAAAGTAAGTTATCGTGCCTGTGTTTTAACAGTGACCTTTCTCCTTTCCTAGGTGTTAAAATAATCACTCAACAGGTGCAGCCCAGTAAAATCCTTCCCAAACCAGTTACAGCGACCTTGCCCAGCAGTAGCAATTCACCCATTATGGTGGTTAGCAGTAATGGGACTATCATGACAACTAAACTGGTCACTACTCCCACTGGTAAGTTATGCCTCTGAGAAGGGAAGGGAGGGTAAACCCAGACATGCAGGTGATCAAACATGGTTTCTTAGGGTTAATAAAAAAGCAGTTATCTCTTCCCAACAGTGGGCACAAAGGCACATTCACAATGCTGTTACTTATTCTAGATCAGGATTTCTGCATTGCGTGCTCTTTTATTCCTCTATTTGAATTGTTTTACAAAAGTACCATTGTTCCTTCCCCACTGGGTTGATTTAAAGGACATTTTCTTGCAAGCTCTTCAGATACTTTGCACTTCTGTAGCACCTTATATTACGTGACTTATACTGATTTAACTCAAGCAGACAGGTCAGCACCATTCCTATTTTGCATAGATGGACTTCAAAAGACATGTGACTTGCTCATAGTCCTGCAGTGAATTTATAGAAAGTCCAGTAAATTGAAATTTAAGCTCCCAGTGTTTTTCTGGGCATCTAATTGTATTTGTGTTTGTAATAGATAATAATGCAGACTGTTCAGATTATAAACTTGGATGAGGAAAACTTAAAAGTAGCTTTATCCTGGTTTTCAGAAAACTCCTTATTTCCTGTTGTGGTTTGTTTTTTTGGTTTTTTTTTTTTTTTTTTTATGGTAGGCTGGGAATATTGGAACCATAAAATTTGTTATGGTTGGAAAAACCCTGTGAGATCATCAAGTCTGGCCATTAACCCAGTACCACCATGTTCACCACTAAAAACTTTGTCCCAAGTGCCACATCCATACAGCTTTTGAATGCTTCCAGGGATGGTGATTCCACCACTTTCCTGGACAGCTTGTTCCAATGCCTGACCACCCTTCCCATGAACAATTTTTTCATAATATCCTACCTGAACCTTCCCTGGCACAATTTGAGGCCATGTCCTCTTGTCCTTAGCATAAACTAATGGTAAATATTCTGTTTATAACTTTCAAAGTACTCCACAGGTACATTCTTGAGTACATTAAAAAAAACGGGAGTTTTGCAGTTCATTTAGTTGGTAAAATCTGTATTGTGTTCTCTTGGATGTGAACACACCTTTCTGGACAAAACAAACTGCTTTGCAATTAAGAGCACTATCGGCAGCAGTACAAGCAGAGTGAAATTTCAGTGTTTGTATAGCTGTTACTATTTTTGAGCAAGTTTCTTTTGTGGACTCAGTTCTCTTTCCATCCAGAAAAGGACTACTTCTGGAAAAACAGCATTTACACAATGTTAAGAGGTTTCTTTTGCGCTGCTGTATGCAAAGTCCATAAAACTGCATCATCATTGTCAATTATATTTTTCTCCAAGGGTGTTCTTTAGACCAGTCATTAGTGATTCTCTTTATAAACAATCTGTCATATAGGAGAAATGTCATTCATGAGAGGAAGGGATGAGTTCTGGTTATGTCATAAGGTGGCTGACTCTGGGGCATCTAAGAGAGCAAGAGGCAAACCTACAGGCAGAATCTGCACATCTATTGAAAATTACAATCTTATGCACAAGGACATGAATTAAAATAAGGCAGTCATGGAACATTGTTAAAATACTCAGAAGACTGTTACATTAATTTAAATTTTGCATATACTTGAATATTGCTCCGTGGATTTAAAAATTACTAGAAAAATTGTAAAGAGTGGTAATAGATTGCAGTGTGGGGTATCTTTGAATAAATCTATCCCTTTATTCTTAAGCTAACATTTTCTCACTAATATTAGTAGAGGATTTTGTTGTAATGGTGAACTTTTTTTTTTCTCTTTTTAAAACAGGAACTCAAGCAACATATACACGGCCAACGGTGAGCCCCTCTCTGGGGGCTCGGATGGCTGGAACACCAGGAGCTGCTACTTATGTGAAAACTACAAGTGGTAGCATCATTACCGTAGTACCAAAATCACTGGCTACTCTAGGAGGGAAGATCATCAGCAGTAATATTGTTTCTGGTAGGCATATGAGTACTTTGATGTTAAGACTTTTATTTCAAAAGTAACTTTGGGCTTTCTTTAATTGTTCAGGTCTTTTCTGTAGGTTACACGCTCAAATAGTTATTAGGACCTTTATTGGAAAATTCAGAAGAAAAATAGCTGAGCATGAAGAAGAAAGTAATAGATAGAAGTTTGAAGAGTTGTTAAGGATTGTGGTAGTTCTTGTGTTTAAGAAGGAAACAGCAAATGTGAAGGTAAACTGGGAGGAAAGAGAAACGTAGGGTGGGGACTGGAATGTTGTATGGAGGGCAGAAAGATCGAAAACACTTATTGGCCCCCGTTTAAAGCATTTTATAATCCCAATGCTGCCCTTCTCTGTTCCACTGCATGTCCAAAGAACCAGAATAAAAATGGCGTGTATATGTTAGATTCAGCTATGCAGTCTTCACCTTGCTTTGATATTTTATCAGTGGCAGCCTGTCTTTCCTCTAGCCTAGTTCTGCCTTAAGCTTTACTTCCTAGCTTTATGCAGACCCTGCTGCTTATCTTCGTTCGTCTGCTGACCAGCCCTCATTTGCCCTGCTGGTTATGTACTGGAACAGATTGCCCACAGCAGCTATGGCTGCCCCGGCCCTGGAAGGCCAAACTGGATAGGGCTTGTAGCAACCAGATCTAGTGGAAGGTGTCCTAGCCCTTGACAGGGGGTGGAACTGGATGAGCTTCAAGGTCCCTTCCAGCCCAAAACATTCAGTGCTTCTATCATCTCTAAAGATAGTGTCTCTTTAGGACCGGGACCAAGCACACTTACACCACTTACAATTTCTTAGTATATGTTTGGGACTTTGACTTTGTTTAGCAAAGACCTGATGTGGCACCAGCCAGCTCCAGTCACCTGAAGGTGCTACACAAGCTATCAAGTAAATGGACTCTTGGGCTGTAATCTGGTAGAGCAGTTTTTGATTTCTACAAAATTGTATTTAGTGATGACACAGCATCTTCTTTGGCAATAAGTAACTTTTTTTAGCCTTTTGTGGGTATGATAAATTGTTAAGACAATTTTTAGGTCTTCAAATGAATTATACACAGGTGGAAGTATTCTTCTGAGCAGCAGCTAATGTGGGGAAACCTGTGAGTGATCCTGATGAGGATAATAATGATTGTCCTGAAAAATCGCAAGTTTGGAAAGCATGCCTGCTTTTATCTTTTTGTTTGCTTAATTGTTTTTGCTAAGGGAGCAGTCTTTAGATACCTCTGAACTCAGTAGGATTAAATAAATCATAATCCTGTTTTAGCATGTCTTCCCTTTCCTAGAATTAGTAGAATTGTTAATCTGAAATAGTTCGTGAAGTGTCTACAGGCAGGCATGACTGATGAGTAGAAGGTAGTAAGGGGAATCTTTGGGTTTGCAGCTCTGCTGTGACTGAATGGTGCTTTCCTCTGGAGAAAGGAGAAATTGTTGATCAAAAGCTGTCTGAGTAGCTGCTGCAGTGGAAGTCTGATAACGTTGATGACTGATTCCAGTGTATGTGTTTTTGTATACTGTGGAAGGCTGACTAGAATTACCTGTCACTGCAGGTAATTAAAGACCTGATACAGGGAATGGAGCTAATTAAATACTAACATAGGAACAGAAATAGCCAAGACAGCTCTTCAAAAACAAAAAAAAAACCCAAAAACCCACACTTCTAAACTTAACTTTCATGGACTGATTGTGAAACAATAGCATGTTTTTCTTTTTTCCTTCTTTCAATCCACTGTTCATCACTTACATTACAACAGAAAGAGCTGGTGTTTCTCTTGACTGGAGATACATTCTTGGTACGTAGATTCTTCTACAGAGGTCATCTGTAGAAGAAATTGTCTGTGCAAATAAGACCCTGAGTTGAGTATTAGTGATGTCCTTATCCCATCCTAACTCCAGCCTTTGAAAAGTTCTACGTGTTTGCCTGAGAAAGCTGTGTTAGTCTGCTCTGTAACTTGTGAGAAGGGATTGCCTGCCCTAATACAGAATATATTATGTTCCCCTAGGCACACCTCTTTTTACTGTAGGTGAAAGATTTGTCGAGTTGGCATCTAATTGTTCCATGTTGAGTTGGGTGACATGAATTCTGATTCCAGATGCTGCTGGTTTCTTTATGTGCTGTCAGATTTAAATACAATGATTCCTCTGTAGCTCACCAACTTCTATGGTGAAAGGAAATATGCAAAATGTGATAAACTGCACATTATTTCTTTTCCAACAAAAATTTAGGAACTACAACCAAAATCACTACCATTCCAATGACATCGAAACCCAATGTGATTGTTGTGCAAAAAACTACTGGAAAAGGAACTACAATTCAAGGGCTTCCAGGCAAAAATGTTGTCACAACACTGTTGAATGCAGGGGTAAGTAATTGTTTCAAGTCTCAAATGAAGAGCCATGTGGCAAGCTGTGTTGTGGCTGCTGCATTCATTCTGCTAAAGGCTTGATTAAAAGCAAACTGTGCATGAGCTCCCTAACAGATCCTGCATGCCTTGATGTCAGGGATGTTTGAAAAGTGACTGTGGTTTGCAGAATATAATTCCATGTTTAAAGCAAACTAGGGATGTTTTCAAAGTTAAAGGAAAATACAAACTTTTGAATGTGCTTTTTTTCCCATGAATAATGATTTTGTATTCCTGGAGCAATTAAGGAGATGAAAATAACTTGAATCTTAGGCTGTTTGCTCCAGTGAGAACCAGGGTTCTGTGTTAATAACTTGCATCTCCAGCCATTTGTCTTTTGGCTATAAAGGACAGAAATAAACTGTGTCTTCACAGTAGGGGAATCACTTTCAATTTATGTGGTGTGTAACATTGTGACATCCTGTGCCCTGAGTATTGTATAGTGGTGAATTTTTTTTTTTTGATAACCTGAGGTATACCTAAGAATAAAATCAAGTTTCCAGCATCAGCTGAGCTTACCTGTAAGTACTAGTAAATAAAAATGATCAGTGTTCATAGATAAAACTGTAAGATTTAAAGCCATAGTTGTGTACAATTTAAAAGACTACTTGATTAGCAGAACTACTGAGGGTTTTTTAAATATCTTTTATGATTTTTGTTTTAGGTTTTGAACTTTCCTAGTTTTAGAATGAAAGGTGTATTTGCAGACAAATGGAAATATTATGATGTTGCACAACAGTAGCTATCAGAATGGGATGGTATTTTTGAAACAAGTGTGGTTTGGGGGATTTCCAGCTATTTCATGGATATTGGTAGGAACTGGCTACTAATGTTGTTGCTTACATGGTTTGTTACTGTGCAGAGCTTAAAGAAAGGCGTGCTCAATGTCTTTGCTCTTCTTAAACTATCAGGAGTCTAGTCATATGTAAACACTATTCCACAGTCAAATGATTCCTGTGAAAGAGCTGTGAATCTGCATTTTTTGATTAAGTGAACTTTTAGTTTAAAAGAAGTCCATACTTAATTAATGCAATGGTCCTGAAGACAATACAAAAAACTATATTTAAATAATTTTTTTTTAGAATCTCAGTTCAAGTTCTGTAGATGTCTTGCCAAAGTTAGTGTTAATAGAAATTGGTGGTCTTAAAAAACATTTGTGAAGGATTTGGAGAAAATTGCAGTTTGAAAAACTTCATGTCTTTTAGTTACTTCTTTTTATTCACCCCTTCAGAGCTGCTCAAAAGGTAAGGTAATGGAAAAGTGGATTTTGGTAGCTTTTTTCATTCAAAACTATAGGTTCTTTTGTTCTTGGTCTTCTAATGTATTTTGTATCAAATAAATGTAGTTGTAGCAGCAGATTTATTTCATGGTACACACACTCACATATAACTGTATTATTTTAGAGAATTGGGTCTCACTTAACTTCATTAAGTTAACCTGTAAACTTTGACTTCTCTACAGGGGGAGAAAACTATTCAGGCAGTGCCAGCAGGAGCAAAACCTGCTATCATCACTGCCACAAGACCCATCACAAAAATGATTGTTACACAGCCAAAAGGAATAGGGTCCACGGTCCAGCCAGCCACCAAAATCATCCCAACTAAAATTGTTTATGGTCAGCAAGGGAAAACACAGGTACAGTGAGGACCCCTTTCTGTCTTGGAATGTACCCCTAAATTTTAATGGGAAGTAAATAAGTTTTCAATGCATTTCCTCCTTTGTTCCAGCTTTAATGTATATTTGTGGGGAATGAGACTTAGTGGCCTCAATTCTGATTTCTCAAGCACAGTATTTGCATTTGCTAGCTTTTTCTGGAGGCCTAGAGCAAGCCAAAAGGATTTACTAAGCCTTTTCTGTAGCTGAAACTGTCTGGTCATGGCTCCAGATACTTGTTTACATCTTACAGCTAATGGTTAGAACATGAGAAATAAAGATGCAGAGTCTGGACACAGGTCATCCATCACACCTGAAGTTTTATTGAAGTTTATTTTCTGCTTAATACCTGTTCAGGCTGTCCCTGCAACCTTGTGTAGTTGGTGGGGCTGTATACAGAGAACCTGGCTTACTTCTGGATGCTTTCAGTTTCAGCTTTTTCTCTGGCTGCACATAATATTTGAAAGAACTAAGCTTTTATCAGATGTAACATTTTGTGTGTTTTGATTGTTCAAGATTGTATTTATTGTGGAAGTGCTTGTCCTTATCAGTGCAGTGCGTGTTCCAGCTCACTTGTGTAGCTTTCTCTTACCACACTAGTTTTATCTAGTCCTGAAAAATAAATGTTTAGTGGTTTAATGTGTTAAGTTCTTCAAATTACTGAGTGAGAAGTACGTTACTGTGCATTGCCACTAACTTGGGCTTTGTGGTTTAATAATCAAAGTTGCTGAATTTAGAGGTAGACTTAATATTATATAGGTGGTGTAAATAGATCTGAGTGGCACCCTGTACTCTTGATTGCTCAGATGTGTTTTCTTGAGTGCTTTTACTTTAAACAAAATTTGCCTTTCTTATTAGGTCCTCATAAAACCAAAGCCAGTGACATTTCAAGCAACAGTTGTGAGTGAACAAACCAGACAGCTGGTGACTGAAACATTACAGCAGGCATCAAGGGTAGCAGAGACAGGAAATTCTTCTCTCCCAGAAGTGAAAGAAGAACCACAAACCTACACTGACAGTAGCTCCTCTTCTACAGAGTCTTCTCAGAGCTCTCAAGGTCTGTGTTGGTGTCACATAATGTATGAGTGGACTGTCTTCCAAAAATGCCAGCCAGCTCCAGAGAGCTCTGTGTGTCTCCTTTTAGCACAGGTTTCACCCCATCTGTTTGCAATGAAGTGCAATTGTTCCCTTACTTTTATATTTTTCTTTCTTTTGATCTACTTACTATATGCTTTCATTTCTCCTGAAAAGTGATAAAGATGTCTTGCTGGGCTCCAACTTGCGTTTGCAATGCAACCTGTTCCCTCTTCCTGGAGAGTCTGCCAGAGGTAGGCAGGGTAGCAAGTTTCGGAGGTTGTTTTCACAGTCCATGCTCTGCCACTGTCTTTATGGAGTGTATTGGAGCATCTCTGTGCTGCATGGTTGAAAGTTGCCAACACAAATCTTGGCCCTTTTGTAGACATGTGTATGTGCATCAGGACATATATCAGACATGCAGTCCTGATAGAAATTCTGCCCTTTTTATTCACCCCTTCAGAGCTGCTCAAAAGGCAAGGTAATGGAAAAGTGGATTTTGGTAGCTTTTTTCATTCAAAACTATAGGTTCTTTTGTTCTTGGTCTTCTAATGTATTTTGTATCAAATAAATGTAGTTGTAGCAGCAGATTTATTTCATGGTACACACACTCCAAAGAGCCAAAGCAGCTCTTGGTGTGTAAGAGGAGCATGAATAATAGGGCATAAACAACATCCAAGCTGTGTTTGAGAGTGACCATGGTATGTATCACTACAGCAAATAAAAGCAAATGTCTCAGTGAAATCTTTGCACCTTTTCTGTATAATTTTGTTGGTCCATGAGGCCATTTAAGTAAGTTTTTAAAAAGTTATGAAGATTCAACCAACTTACCAAAATTTAGGTGCTGTTAGTTCAGAATGCTAAATACATGCTGATCACCTGAACTGTTAAAACCCGGGGGGAAAAAAGTTCAATCTGAGGCAAATTCAACATACAAAGAAACCTGCTGAACTTTGGTTTTTCAAACAAAATCTTTTACAAAAATCTAAGATACAGAACTTTTGGTTTTTTGCTGGAAACTGCTCATAACATCAACAGTGTTTTACTTCAAGAATCGATTGAGATAGAAACTAAAGTGTTGCTGCATGAGAGTATGCATCCTTGGCAGTGTTCAAAACTAGTAAGTAATGCATAATTTGCTATAATTCTGAACTATCAACCTGCTTTAAAGCAAGGATATGGACAAGAGCCCTCCAATCCAAAATGGTTCTATGATGACTTGAACTGGCACAGGTTGCCTGGAGAAGCTGTGGCTGCCCCATCCCTGAAAGTATCCAAGGCCACATCAGCCAGGGCTTGGAACAACCTGGGCTAGTGGAAGGTGTCCCTGCCCTTGGCAGGGGGGTGGAATGAGATGAATTTTAAGGTTTCTTCCTGCCCAAACCATTCCATGATTCTATGATGTGCCTTTGTTTTTTTTGCAAACAGATTCTCAGCCTGTAGTCCATGTGATTGCTTCAAGAAGTCAAGATTGGTCGGAACATGAAATTGCTGTGGACACAAGCCCTACAATAATTTACCAAGACGTATCCAATGAATCTCAGTCAGCTACTTCCACAATAAAAGCTTTGCTGGAACTTCAGCAGACAACAGGTCTGAAAACCTATGAGATTGCTTCGGATAACTTTAGAGGTTATTTTTTTGCTTAAATAGCCTGTTGTAACAAGTTATGTAATTGAAAAGCACTTATCTTGAATCAACTTGATTCCTTCCTTTTTATCCTATATGTTTGTTTGCATCTGTTCTATAGTGTTCACTATATTTATTTAGACTGGTGCATTTATATTGTAGGTTTATTTTATTATGAAGGTTTATATATTAGAAGTTGACGTTATGCTTTTTTTCTAAAGCAGTCAAGGAAAAGTTGGAATCGAAGCCAAGGCAGCCTACCATTGACTTGAGCCAAATGGCTGTCCCAATCCAGATGACTCAAGAAAAGAGGCATTCTCCAGAAAGTCCTTCAATCGCTGTTGTAGAGTCAGAACTTGTGGCTGAATATATCACAACTGGTAAGTGGCTAAGATAGTGTGAGGGTGGCTTTGCAGTTGAAGTCTGAGGACTTAATTTTAGATTTTTCTTACAATCGGTTTCACTTTTATGTTTTTGCTGAAATTCTCTCTAGAGGAAATGAGTCTTTTCTTCCACTCTTGAGACTCTGTGCAAGAGACAGAGATGGCATCTGCTTTGCTAGGGCCTAGGGGAAAATGTTTCTAACTGAAACAAAGGGTAGTTGCTTCAGGTTATCCCACTTGAGTCGATTTTCCATTTCCTGGACGTAGAGACAGACTGTCCCACCACCCTTAAAAGAAAATGTCCTGTAAGGAAAAAGTAGAAAATGAAGCTACAGAAACTGTAGCCTAGTTTTTGTACATACTGAAAAGAGTCAGGCATTCAATTTTTTAAAATCCATTTAGTCCTGAGTTAAAGCCAGGTATGCATTTAGCACGCTAATTTAGCCCCAGTTTCTTCATTTGCTAGAAAGCTTTGAACTAATACATTTGTACTTTTAAAATAAATAAGTGACTCAAAATCATCTCTTTAAATTCTTGACTCCTCCTATTTGGACGTCAATTTTCTGTAAGTCCTTTCTCTTGTCTCTCCAGTGTTTGCTACTATCTCAGAACATGTGAGCCACTTCCCATACATACATGAAAAGATCAGATTACTTGTTTCCTATTTTAATTTCTTAAACCCACATTGTTGGTCTCTATATTATTTGGAAAATGAAAGAATGTTGAAAGTCTACATTGGAAAAGAGAAATAAAACTAATTGTATTAAACTGTATTAGTACATATCCAGTGGTTTTAGTGTTAAATATCTGATCTGGTATTTGCATTTTGTTCTGTACCTCCTCCTCTTGCTCCCATCCCTTAAATGGCTCAAGTTGTGTGAAATTGGAGCTGGGGGATGTTATTATTATTCCTTTAAATAGCATTTACTGTATCTAGCTTCAATTTTGAATGTTTGCTCCCTTGGATCTTTTTTAAAACAAACTCCAAAGTATAATAAATGGTGTTAAAGTGCTTTCCAATTAGCAGTCAGTTATCTTCACTGACACAGATACTGTGCATTGAGCTTCTCTTCAAGGTTCCAGTTTTTGATGGATCTTGCTGAGAAGTAGATGTACAAGAGGGCCTTTTGCAGGGAGGATGGAAAATTACAGTCAGTGTCTTTGTAGACTTCAGTACTTTTCTGCAGCTTAGAAGCTGTACAAACTACAAAGGCAAAAAAAATCCTGCCAATATGGAGATACTATTTTAAATACTAAGATTACTGTAAACATTGATTTGAAATGTGGGAATCTACCCGAGAAGTGCAGACTCCTATGTGTTGGCAGTAGCAGGTTCTGTTGCAGCATTAAACTGGTTATTTTGCACTTAGATTTTTGTCCCTTCCCCCAGTTTCTCTGCACATTGCCAGGAAATGCAAGTAATTGAGTTTCTTTTTGGTTTAATTTGTGCTCCTCTGAATTTATCAGTAACCCACATAGCTATATCTTCTGCTAAAGATTTAGTCATAAACTAGTAAAGAATCTATAGTCTGTTGTGAAATGTCCTGCATGGCCCTAGACCAGAGGATTAGGTATTTGGGAAGTGGGATTCAGCATGTGCTTCCTCATGAGATGAAGGGAGAACATTCACACCTCTTAGTGTCACCATTTTTTGTCTGTCTGCAGACTCAGGAAGACAACACTGTATTGGTTCACATTCGGAAGAATATCTACACAACCATATAGGTTAGCAACTTTATTTTTAAATTAAGTTTTCAAATGTGTAGGAGTTGTTGGGAGATACCCAGGATAAACCTGGCACAGCATGTAGGCCAGTATTGATATAAACCAACTTTCTTGGAGTGAGAAAGTAAAATTACCTTATTAATTCAAAATTTGACCTTTCTTTAAACATTCAGGAAGGTCGCCAGAAAATTCTTAATTTTAAGTTATGTTACAATTGAGTTTAAACTTGGCTTGTTCTCCTTCAGTGATTAAATACTTTGTAACTAAGAAACTACATTACACAAATATTTGCATATTATTATGGATAGGTGTAAAGTAATTTGGATTCATATCAGTGACTGCAATATAGAATGGTTTTGTAGGGTTTTTTTCTCAGCAGCACATGGTTTTTCTGTCAGTTCATTGTTTAATTGTTTAATTACAAGGCCTCTCACTATAGCTCTGTAACTCATGCTAAATCTGTTCCCAGAAGTGACAGAAACCCAGAGCAAGGTTTCCATTTTTTGATCTATCATTTCTGATCAGCTTCACTTTCTTTAATAATACCTAAACATTTTCTGTTAGCTAATCTTTCAAATTTAGCCTGTGCGCTGGGGAGTATTGTGTCCAGTTTTTCAGTGGTAGAAATCTGGTGAGCAAGGCTTGCTATTCTTAACTGCAATCAATTTTGGAGGTGCTTTTAACAGTGTAAAAACCACAGAATAACTTGTGTTCTACAGCAATATTCTGGTGCTGTCTAAAGAGTCCAGCTGAACATCAAGTATCAACTCTGCTTGCAGAATTGGTGTATTGGGAAAGGGTGGCCAGAGGAAGTTTGGACCAAGTGTGGTTACTTAGGAAACAGACAAAAGCAAAACCCCTGAGTTGCTACTTTAAGAGGTTTCTCAGAATAGATAATAGATCTACTCATTAAGGTTAATGCTAGTGCACAGTGAAAGACATTCTTCATACTGAGATCTTTTTCACTCATATATGCTTTCAATTGAAGCTTAACTGCAAAGCAAACAGTTGAAGTTCCTGCAGTTAGTTCTGGAGAAGTGCCACTGACCTCTTTACTTTCAGTCAGTCATCGGTCCCAGCCCCACCAGTCATCTCAGCCCCAGAGGACTCTGCTGCAGCACGTGGCTCAGTCGCAGACAGCAACGCAGACTTCTGTTGTGGTGAAATCTATTCCTGCATCCTCCACCGGTGCCATTACCCATATCATGCAGCAGGTTGGATCCTTTCTTTTCCCAGCAGTCTTTAACAGCAGTAGGTCATATAAATTACATAGGACCAGGGCTTGTTCTGAATATATGTATCATGGTGCTGCCACCAAAAACGTTCAGTGTACAGACAAATTAATTATTTTAATATCGCTTCAATAGCTGTAAGCCAAAGGAGAGGAGGTTTAGATTAATTAGATTTATTAGAAATAAATTCTTTACTGTAGGGGTAGTGGGGCACTGGCATTGGCTGCCTAGGGAAGTTGTGGGTGCTGCAAATCTGGAAGTGTTTAGGGCCACGTTGGATGGGACTTGGAGCAACCTGGTCTAGTGGAAGGTGTCCCTGCCCATGACAGGGGTGTTGGACTAGATGTTCCTTAAAGTCTTTTCCTACCCAAACCATTCTGTGATTGTGTTTTGATGGAGAGGGTGGTTGTAGTACTGCAGCGGTCTGAGCCCTTTAGGTTATGTTGGTAGTGTAGGGGGAAGAGGCTTGAAATGGAATCTGGTCAGTACACAGAGCACACAGTGTCTTTTCCATTTAAGGGCTTTAGTTTGTGAATAGGAAAACTTCTCTGAATCAAAAACTCGGATCACATTTAGATCAGTCTGTGGGTATTCCAAACACTTCAAACAAACAGTGCAGCTTCTGATCAAATCTTGCTGAAGCCACATGAATTGCTTTGATCAGGAGCTGCTCAACTCTGCAGTGCTTTAACTTGGGGAGCTTCAGTTGTAGTCCAGAACATCACTGTGTTAGAGTTACAATCCCTCATCAGGCAGTGTGTTTTAACAAGTGTGGAATTAGGCTGCTTCATCTTGCTGACACCATTTGTCACTACATTTACACATTTTGGTTTACAAAGCATAGATAGCTTGTTCCGTCAAAAAGTCAAATGTTTGTGTAATGCCCAAGAAAAATTGCTAAACAATTTTGAGAAAAGAAGGAGAAGAGGGGATCTCTTCTAAAATAGGACAGCCTGTAGTTATGTGGGGCCCTGCAGAAGAAACCATAGAGAAGATGACTAGGCTTTCACAAGGCAGAATAAAAATTTATTGTGCAGAGTGACTCTGGCTTTAATGAGGACCTACTGGCTCAGCCATCTGCTACTTCCGGCTGCTTCATCTCCAACTGCCAGGCAACCTTAGGAAGCCTTGAGCCTCAGTCTGACACAAGTGAGAGCTGCATAATCCCACAGAGGGTTAGTCGAGGATCTCATG
Organism: Lanius collurio; assembly: GCA_020086605.1. Classification (NCBI taxonomy): domain Eukaryota; kingdom Metazoa; phylum Chordata; class Aves; order Passeriformes; family Laniidae; genus Lanius; species Lanius collurio. The sequence continues at coordinate 42,829,621 of JACBWW010000006.1, read as the reverse complement.
TTCTCACATAGATATTTACCACATGATAGTAATAGCTCTTGATTGCTAATATATTGTGAAATACCAATGTAAGAGTATCTTTTTATACGTGAATTGGGAGTCTAATGTAAAAAAAGCTAAAGTAGTCCATTTGAAACATGAAAAATTGTTTCTAGATTGTGTATTCTTATATTTCTCTTTACTAACTTGCTCTAAATTCTTCTTCTTAAGGCCTTAAGCAGTCATACTGCATTTACCAAACACAGTGAACAACTTGGAACTGAGGAAGGAGAAGTGGAAGAGATGGACACCTTAGATCCTCAGACTGGCCTGTTCTACAGATCTGCCCTGACACAATCGCAGGCACAAAAGCAGCAAAAACTGAGTCAGCCGCAGCTGGAACAGACTCAACTGCAAGTGAAAACTCTGCAGTGTTTCCAGACTAAGCAGAAGCAGACAATCCACCTACAGGCTGATCAAGTCCAGCACAAACTCCCACAAATGCCCCAACTTTCCATAAGGCATCAAAAGCTAACCCCCCTGCAGCAAGAGCAAGCACAGACCAAACCAGATGCACAGCACCCCCCCCACCAAATGATGGCCAAAGAAAGGCAACTCCCTACCTTAGTGGCACAGCCACAGCAAACTGTAGTACAGGTGCTTGCAGTAAAAACCACGCAGCAGCTGCCCAAACTGCAACAGGCACCAACGGCACAAAAAATCTACGTGCAACCCCAGCCCCCCCAGAGTCAAATGCAGCTACCTGCCTCTTCAGAGAAACAGCCAGCAAGCCAGGTAACGGAATATTGATAGCATGCAAAATACACGTCGCTGTTCAAGGAAAAAAAAATAAAACACCGACCCTGTCGCTGTAGCAGTGTTTTGTCCTGGCAAGAGAGAATCCCTCATTCTGCTGGTAGTAATTATCCCATCAGAAGGTTGACACTAGGAGAGAGAAGCACATGGTATAGGGGAAAAATCCATAGAGCTCACAAACTTGTTTTGTTGGACAGTTTTTATTAATTTCAGCCACCTCTGGTGCATGGAATTTGTCCCTACTTATTTTCTTTTAATTTTTAGATATAACACATTAATAATTTCCATTCCCATAGCACTTTTTATTTCTGTAGAAATAAACATGAATATACTGCAGTCTCCTAAGGCTCTCCATTGTTCCTCTTCCTTTGTTGTTCACATCTTCCTGAAGCTATATGGCTTTCATGTACAGGAGTAATTTGATTTTCCTTGGGAGGGAAAAAGGTAGAGACTGAGGAACATGGAAAAAAAATGTATTTTAAGTAACTCCAGAAAAGTAAAATTTTTTTTTGGCCCTTGTAGGAATAGATGTGAACACTGGCAAGCATCCTATGGGGCTGTAAATCTCAAAGGAAAATTAGGCTGCTGTGGTATTATACTGCTACAATCCGTATATAGCAGCCTAAAAAGCTGCTGTTCCCCAGGCTTCAATTAACTGTTGCCCTATCATTGCTAATTCCTTTGTTAAAACACTGAGTTTCAATTGTCTTCTTAATAGCAAGTATGTTGTTTGTGCCATTCTGTCCTTGGAAATATTGATTAGGATTTCAGTTAAAAAAATATTAACTGTAATATGCACAACAAAACTTTGATTTTCAGGTGCAACACAGAGATAACTTTTGAGGGGCATGAGCGTCCTTCTGTTTCAAAGGTAGCAGGTGGCAGTTCTGTGCCCAAATTGGCATTGCTGGTTACCAGCCTATTTCCCATGCAGGCATCCACAGAGGCAGCAGTAGCAGATATATTGAGAGTGTCTATGGTGGAAGCTCAGATTGATGCAAACATAGAACATACGATAGTGGATCCCCCAAACAAGGCCACGTCCACTAGTAAACCTGCTAGTGAAGCAGAGTCGTCACCTTGTACCCAGGGCCTGAGGGTGGCTGCAGTAGGGATGACGGCACCTTCCATCTCCCAGCAACAGACACATGCAGAATCCAGCTCAAGTCCTCCTGCTATTGGTCCTACTTTAACAGAGAGGAAACTCGATGCACAAGGAATACCTGCAACAAACCAGTTTATACACATTCAGAATATATCACAAAAGAAAGCTGAAGAAAGTTCATCAGAAATTGTTGTCCAGGTAAGAGAAGACAGCAAATAAGGCAAAGATTGAGCAGAACAAACACATCTGATGTGATGATAGTCACTGAATGATGTTCGAGTACTTGTGTGCTTATTCCCCGGGTTGTGGTTCTGTTTCTACTCTAAGCTTGCAATTGATTGCTACCTTGAGGTGTAATTCTTCTCAATTGGGCTCAGCTTTCTCTAGTACTGTATCATTCACTCTGCCCTCAGTGTCTTCCTTCTTCTGTTGAGAAAACAATCAAGCTCATCTCATTTTACAAAATATTTTCATTTGAAATGCTTAAAACTGCTTCAACACTTAGTATGGAGTTATGTTCTGGAATCTTTTCTATAATCTGTTAAAGTTGCTTCTGAGTATAAAATTAATGACCTACTAGGCTTGTGCTTACTGGAAAAGTTCAGCAAATAAGGTCTGAAATCAGAAAAAAGCTTTTTAATTTCACTTAGGATCAGACTTACTACTTCTGAGATAAAATTACTATTGATCTTTAGCCTAAATGCTTTGAATCATTGCCTAACTGCTATGCTTGTTATTTTCATTGATTCTGCTGCCTTAGATATGATGGTTTATGTTGTAATAAGTTGTCAGAATGTCAATTGAGATATTTAAGTCTTCCAAGTGGTATAATGTGAGTCTTTGTAGACAAGTTGGCATGGCATATGATAACACAAATGGTAGTGTGGATTGAAATTGTTTTAATATGCATCATACTTGTGTTACAGTGAAAATGCTTCTGAGGCGGGAAACAATTTGTGTACAGAGGTTTCAAATTTTTCATGCTACTTTATGTAGTCTTTTCTGGGGCTAACTTCTCTTTTGGAGAAAATGCCAGTTTTGTATTCAGTTTTAGTCCTCCTTAAATAGACAAAGGTAGATTTCTGTTTTACTTCAAACTTGTATATTTTGAGAATTTGTACTATTTGTCATTGTGGCATGCTACGAGCTGTTTCAAAAGTCAAGTACTGCCCAGAATTTCAGTTGTATAGTCACAGATTTAGTTTCTAACCTATGAAAGTATAAGCAAAAATACACAATAACAATAATAATAATCATAATCATCATCTTAAAAATAAATAGCTCATGTGTTTCCTCAGCCTCTGAGTTACAGCTCTGAGCAGGGCCAGGGCTTGTACTCTGTTGTATACAAAAAACGTAGTTAGTCCTCCCAGAGTGCTTGGACAATACCCTCAGACACCTGGTAGGATTCTTGGGGTTGTCCTGTGCAGGGCCAGGAGTTGGACTTTATGGTCCTTGTGAGTCATTCTAACTTGGGTTATTTTCTTATTGGTGTTTTGTCTGAAAAAGATAAGGCTGAAGAAAATATTATCTCTGCTTTGCACTTGCAGAATGGTGGATGGGCATTCGTTATGCTGTCACAGACCTTTAGGGAAGATCATAGGCCAAGATCACCGCCTGAAGAGCAAGATTAGTCACATTTTGCCTTTCACAACCCAATCCAGGGAAAGGGTGCTTTGAAGCTTTAGTTAGGGAAAATTGCCCTTGGAAATCAAATAATTCCTTTTCCATGAATGCCTGTGCTTGCACAGATGCCTTTACCTTCAAAATTGTTCATTAAACTTTAATATTTTCTTTCTTTCAGACTATCCCTCACTATTCCATCCCTTGTCACTCCAGCTCCAATGTGGTGGTGGAACCCAGTGGGCTCCTGGAGCTCAACAACTTCACCAGTCAGCGCCTCGATGATGAGGAGACGGCAATGGAGCAAGATGTGGACAGTAGCACTGAGGACGGCACTGAGCCCAGCCCCTCTCAAAGTTCTGCTGAGCAATCCTAAGGAATAGGGAACCTGGACTGCACTTTAAAATATCTTGGGATTTTGAGTATCCAAGATGCCCTTCTATTGTGATGTCTTAGAGCACTTTGCCTATTAGAATTGTTCATTGGACTCTTGAAGCATCAGTGTGTTTTAACAAGACAATATTGCAAAAGCTGCATTTTAAAAATTGTTTTGGGAAAAAAAAAGAAGAGAAAATACAGTTACCGAGATTTAGTAAACCTGTGAGAGTGGAATGTACTCCTGTTCAAAAATGAATCTGCAATGAATTCTACAGCTTGTGCTGTTGAAGCCCTTGCCCAGATACTGAAACAGCTTTCAGAGGAAAGGGATCATTATTTTGCTGTCTTTTTAGCTGTTGAGTGAAACACCATCAGAAAAAAAGAGAGAAAACATTTAATAAATATTTTTATTTTCAAATAGCATGTGAGAGAAAAAATGTCTCTGACAGTGCTGGAAAAGCCCCAGGAATTTTGGAATTGATTAGCTTCTTGCACTCATGCTCACTTGAAAAATTTTTTCCAAAGCCTAAAAAATATATATTTTTAAAATACGTATTGGTGAATGTTTGGAAATAAGCAAAATAAATCACTAACTCATAGCAAAGTGGATTTGCTAGTGGAGTTTTATTTTCATGCTTTACAAGAAGAAGGGTAATGGTAGATGAGGCATTTCTTTGTGCCCTAAGCACACAAAATGCTCATCTACTCTAGTTAACCTTTGGTTAATTATTGAAATATAAAATTTAAAGTGAGACAAGTTGTTGAAAAAGCTCCTGTGAAACAGGCAGTTGTAGTAATTCTAGTACAAACCAGGAAGAAGGTGTCTTTTGCTATTAATCAGTTTTTCAAAATTGGGGATAAATAGTTCAACATCTTTCCAAGTTGAACTTGAGAATTTAGAAGTGAGCTAAGACTTTTAAAAATCTGTATTTTACTCTTACATGCTGTTTTTAAAGTTGACCATTTGGGGAGTTTAGAAGCTTAAATGGATATACACTGGTAGGTTTCCAAAATTAGCCTTATGCCTTGGCTTGTTGAAGCAATACATTGGGGTTTTGTGATAGTTTCAAGTCACAGAGAGCGTTTTGGGTTCAAATGGGACAAGAGAACCAGTTTTAATACATTGTAGTGATCAAGACAATACTTTTTTTTCCAAAATGTATATAAAACCATGTTTTTATCTGTTTTGTATAGCTTTCATTATAAATAACTAAGCATTTTATGACTTTGACATATCATTTAATTGTATATACATATACAAGCCCAACTGCCCATGTTTTGGTGCTGAAGTACTACTGTAAGTAGATTTCATCCAAAGTCTAATACAGCTTTTTGCATCAATCTTTTTTTTTAACCTGTCATTTTACTGTTGATATTGTATTTAAGGTTAAATTCCAATTGGAGTAACTCAAACTAAAAAATACAAGCCCTAAAAACCATTTATCTTACCTGTCCCGAGTATCCACCTATGTTAGAACTCACAGTAACCCCTAGAGGGGGCTCTTGGTTTTCACTAACCTCAATTATCTTCTAAATTGAGTCACTAGGACCTTCATATACTTCTTTTTTCTTTCTGTTTTCTTTTTCCATCAGCATTAATTCCAAAATAATGTAGTTTATAGTTGTGGAGGAGTGTTCTGATAAATTTGACATGCAAATGCTTAAATAGTGGATTATGAAACTAATGATTTTTGTGTTACCTTTATATTGAAATAAGTATTGATTTGGGTTCTGCTGCCGTAGTGCTCCAGATTGAAGAGAATATGTTAAAAATGAAACATTCCGCATTTATTTCTTTAGTTAAATGATAATCCTGCCAGTATGTCATTGTAGGTAGTTCAGGTTTTGATAACTGTTCAGGAATTTTTACTCTTAATTTTGATGAAATCACAGCCATCACAAAAGTGAACAGATAATTACCTAAGTTGTGAAAGTTCCACATTGCTACAGAATGACAAAAAGTGGCTCAATACTGATGTTATTGGCAGTGAACAGTCTGTTGTGCTTTCCATAAGTCAGTGTAAGGAAAAGTCTGTATTTTCATACCCAGTTGGGAAAGGCCCAAAGCAGGTGACACACAGTTCTGGCTTGTATCAAATTTTCATTGCCACCTGGGCTCTTGCAGTGCTTTGAGTGTCCCTGGCATGTCTAGGACTGGAAGGCCATGAGAATATAAGAGAGAGCAAGATTTTTCTTAAGCACTTATGACCAAGAACATTGCCCTAAGTTACAGTTTCAGTTTTAGGTGAAGGTACATGCTCTCCTCAGCCAAAAATAGATACCAAGAAATGGCCTAAGGTGAACTCAAGACCTAATGCATTCCCTATGTTGAGTTCTGGTCCACTTCATTCTGGTGTTTTTTATAAGACTAGTTTGCGTCATTAGTGATGACTGGAGCAAAGGTATGGACAACTACGGTGGACTATTTGACAGTTCTTCGAAGACAGCAAATCGTTAAACACCAGAAAGCTTTACATGTTTCTTAGAGAAGTGATTGATTTCAGGTTGGCAAGTTGAGGCACATTGGTGGGGATGTCTAGGGATGATGTAAGAAACTTAAAAGAAGGAACTTTGGTAGTCAATGTGTTAATTTTTGACACTCTTCTCTTGCTGCTTTCCCAAATTTCTTCTTGTTTTTCTTCAGATTCTTTTGTTGAATTTGTCTGTTTCAGCACTTCACCATATGAATACCTGTACAAATAAGAAATAGACAAGATAACCTAAAATGTAGGGCAGATATGTTATTTTTTTTTGTATCATTTTTGATAATGACAGTAAGATGAGGTGCTTGGAGCATTTGGCCGCCTCTCCTTTGCATGAAGTCCAGGCATCGCTGCCTGTTCTTTTGTCCTGCCTGGCAGATGTGCAGCTTTTTCCTACATGCCCTTGAGATACTTCATCCTCCTGCTGCCATGTATCCACTTCTCACAGCCCCATAAATATCATCCAACTGCTAAAAATAGAACATCAGTATGTAAGATAATATTTGCATATCCTATTTCCCTCATAAGCTGCATTTTCATTCCTGAAATTAATTTTTTGTCTCTCCTTGGAATAGAAGAAAGGGTAGATACAGTGGTGATAATTTTTGGTACAGGGAATTAGCAGCCGCTAAGCTTGTATCTTATCAGGAGGCTGTGGATAAATTGTAGAGTGAGTGAAATGGCATTAATGAGTCACTTTGAATTCAGCAGTTTAATGAATGTGCTCTGGCCCTGCAGCAACACATGAATTTTCAGAAAAGGATGCTAAGAAAGTAAACTGAAGTTAGAGGAGACTTACTGAAAATAGGGGGAATTAATGTATGTTTTAAAGATGCAGGGAATCACAGAGGACTGCATGTTTCCTGGAAAGGTTAAACTATTGGGGTGAAAGTATTTTCAGTCTCAGTCCTTCTCCCACTGACAAAACAAGCTTTTGAAATTTCTGGGCAAAATAGAAAAAGGGCCCTTTGAACAGAACACATGACTAAATCAATGGGATTTAAAAAAAAAAAAAAAAAAAAAAAACACCAACAGCAAAAAAACCCTACCTGGAGCCTTTTAAAAAAATCAAAAATCTTGAATTAAGCCTATATGCTTTTGGTTCTAATGCATAAATAGTTCCTGAAGTCTTAAGGATTTTACATGTGAAAGTGGTTGTGCATCCCTACAGGTGCACACAAAGGCAGATGGTTTCAACTTGGCAACATTCAATCCAGACAGAACTGATCATAACTTAGGATATTGAACTAGAAATATACTGCTTTGGGATCTGCCTGTATTGGAAAAAAACGTATGTTTAGCACCTGTGTGCCTATGCTGGACTCCTTTCCCTAAGTTTTGAAGTAAACCATGAAGAATGTTTGCTAACAGCCTGTGCACGATATCCTTCCACACTGGGGGACTGAGTTTTTCCCCTACTCAAAGTCTGTCCTGAGAATCTTTGAATATGTTTACTTCCAGTAGAAAAGAAACACCTTATGATAAATTTAGAGCTTAACATAGTTTATCAAAGAGAAGGTTAGGGAAGAAGTACTTTTAGTACTTTTAGTGTTTATGGGTTCCTTTGCAAGAAGAAGTTGTCATTGGGGCATTTCAGTCTGGTATAGAGGCAGAGTATCATCATCAAATGTTTTGGGTTGGAGTGGATCTTAAAACTCATCTAGTTGAACCCTCCAGCCATGGGCAGGGACACCTTCCACTATACCAGGTTGCTCCAAGCCCCATCCATCCTGGTCTTGAACGCTGCCAGGGCTGGGACAGCCACAACTTCTCTGAGCAACCAGTGCCTTGATACTCTTACAGTAAAAAAAAGAAAAGTACACTTGAAAAAAAAACCAAGATGGATAAAAAAGAAATCAGTAAGATGGGAATTGTCAAGGGGTAAAGTGTTTTCTGTCATTTGCAGTCTTTTCTCTCCAACCGGTGCAGAGGCTGCACATTGAAATCTAGTGGCCTTGTATCTCTGATACTGGCAGTGAATTGAGAGTTGCATTGGTATGCTAAGGATTTAAACTGTGAAAAAAAACCCAAACAAACAACAACCAAAAAAAAACCAACAACAACAAAAACCCAACAACACAAACTTGGTGGTACCTTGAGGCATGTAGAGCTATGATTGGCACGTGGAGATGCTTAGTCATCTTGTATGGGTTGGGGGGGCCGTTTTCACTGTGATTTGTTGAAAAGTTGCTGAAGTGTTAAAATAGGGAAATCTGTACCTGGGAACTTGCTCATTAATTCTAGAGAAGAGTCTTTGAATTATTTGGTGCAGAAAAGATATTAAGATGTTTTTAGCACTGTGGACTGAAGAGTAACCAAATGGTCTTGAATCATTTTTGAAGCCCAGGACTGCACACAGGAGAGTGTTGAAACAGGATGATTTATAAGATCCTTTCCATCTCAAACCATTCTGTGATTCTGTGATGACTATTAGAAATGTCCAACAAATACTCCGGATCTGGTCCTACTCAAAACTTCCTATGATTTTACTTTTGCTCAATCCTTGGTGTCTTTTGATGGCCAGATTGTTTTTAGTTGTTTTTTGTTTGTTTGTTTGGGAGGGGGTGTTAGGTTTTTTGGTGTTTCCATCAGCTTTCTAGCTCAATACGTTTTTTAGCAGTTATGACATTTTCTATGACCCTGTTTTCTGTAACTGCCTTTATTAAATGGATTTAGAAAAGCTACTCTTGTCACCCAACTAGGAGTGGATGATTAGGACCTTGGGGTTTTTGGGCTCTCATTGAACCCTTTAGAGAGTGGTAGGCACATCAGCCAGTCTCTCATGGACTACATATGGGATTTATACTCCATAGAATGTCTTGGAAGAAAGGAACCAACATAATCTAATTCTGTCACTTGAATGCCCAAACTACCTAGCATGAATGCTTTTTGATGGCACTTCTACTAGAACTTAAATAATCCTTACTTGTAAGAACCTAATTTATTACTCATTAGACAAACATTGTTCAGAAATTATCTTTTATGGTAAAAAATAACAGCTTGTCACAGCTCGTAGTCAGAACTGTCCCAGAGGCTCATAGATCTCCAGTACTTCAGGACTTCCTTCATGTGAGGCTCTACCAGAGGCCAATTAAGGCTCTGGAAGACTCTTTGCAGAGGTTTTTTTTGCTGTTAAGGATGCTGCCCAGGACCTGCATATGGCAGGCAAGGAGCTGGGAACAGTTCTTTGGGCCCACATGTCACTGAGGCAGGAACCTCTCGAGATTATCTGGTCCAACCATCTTGCTCAAAGCAGGGTTAGACTGCTCAGGACCATGTCCAGCTGGGTTTTTGGAAAACTACCATGATGGAAACTCAGTAACTTTCTCCAGTGGCCACCCACGCATTGTCTTTCCTTCTTTCCTAGTATGTGCTGTGTTTTCTGATTTTTCTCTTGGTTTGTTTTGGATGTGAAATAGAAATAATATATTGGTCTAAGAAGAGGCTAACAACAGCATGAGAACAAACCACAAGGAAGAAGCACAAATGTAGTGAGAACAAAGTGTTGTAGCTGCAGTGTTCCCAGAAATAGCACTATTTGTTTTCCTCTCCAGACTTCCACTTGTTCAAGTCTCCCTTCCACTTCTGGACTGCAGAGACTCAGGATACTAACAAAGCACTGTAATCAGATATCACTTTCTAGTATTTCTTAATATTAAAAAGGTGTCCAGAGAACGATTTGAATGCTTGGAAGTGTTTTTCCAACTGCATCAGTCTACAGCTGGATGTAATAGCTGTTACTGAGCATTATGCAATCTTCTTTTTTTGCATGAAAATATATAATATAGATCCATAGGTGACCACAGCACAGTTTCAGCTCTTGATTTACAACTTTTGTTCAAATCTACCGTGTAAATGTGACACATGCAAGCCCAGAATTACTAATTTGAGAGCTAGAGAGCTGCCTTCCCTGTGAAGCAGGGATTTTAGTCTGAGCAGAGCCTTGCTATAGCCATTCCTTGAGGAAGCACAAATTCAGTGGCAGAGTTTATCCTGAGGGATGCATGAGTTCTCTTGCAATAAATAGAAATGAAGACACCAAAATAATAATAAAAATCTGCCAAAGCATCTTAAGACAACCCAGGAAGATGCTGCAAAGCAGAGCTTGCTAAGTACAGAGAACACAGGATAAGACTACTACAAATAATTGTTATCAAATGGCTGCATTATAAATAATTGCTATGAAGTTCAACTGATAGTAGGGCATGGACTCAGTGAGCAATGGTCTTGTCTGATCAGCCACTGTGAAAACACCACAGCGCTTAGGGTTACTTTTGGTTAGGGTTCACAGAGGTGCATAAAGGAAGGTTATTGTTGGAAATAAAATGGGAACCTCAAGATGAAATAAACTGGGGCTGAGGAACAGGGGTTGCAAACTTTAAACTTGACAGTAAATGTAACCTGGATCCTTTAAATTCTTTCAGTCAAGGTGCAGATGGCACAAGGACAACTCTGGCCCCAGAGCTTTAGTCCCATTGCAAAAGTTTGGTAGAATTGATCTGGGAAATTGCTTGATTTGGATGTATGTGGTATGTACAGATGGAATATGGAATGGCTGGTGTACGGATGTCAGCAGGACAATAGGAGGGGAGCTACCGAAATCCTCTACAGAGAGCTGCAGTTCCTGTTATGGTGAGACACAACCATGGTTCGCACCTAGATGGTTGATTTGGTAGTGGTACCCTTGTTTGCAAAACTTACAAGAACTCAAAAAGTTACCAAGTTCCTGACTGAGGTGGACTATTGTCCCCCATTACCTCTTTTCTCCTTACCTTCCACCCCTCGAAAATAAAGTTTCGATTACCCAACTTCATTCTTAAAACTACTGGAAATCACTTTTCCTGTCCAACAACTTTTTTATGAGATTGAAGTTTGTTTTCATTACAAATCACATTCTTGATCCTGGTTCAGGCAGAAAGGATGTCCTTTGTGTGATTTCCAAAGGACTTCATGATTTCCCTTTCCCTTCTTCTCTGTCCTTTTCATCCCAGCCTTTGTGGTCATTGCAGTAACCTACAGCCTAGAGATTAGCAGGACAGCAGTAATGTATGGAATGGAGGTTCTTAGGTCTAACCTAAATGAAGTTCCCCATGGAAGTTGCCAAGAAATTCCTTAATTGGTTAAGATGACAGTAGAAAAGCATGAGACAGCTTCCTCACTGTAGGCCTAGAATATGTGGATTTCCATGCCTTGGAGACTGCCTCACAGAACTGAGGTTTGCTGTGGAATGGGACACTGGAACAGGTTGCCCACAGAAGTGGTGGTATTGCCATCCCTGGAAGTGTCTGAAAGCTGTCAGCATGGCTTGGTGGTGAATACAGCAGTGCTGGGGTAACAGCAGGACTCAATGTTTTCCAGCCTAAACAATTGGGTGGTTTATGATTTGGAGGAGGGTGCATGGCACTCTGACTGCATGGCACAGATGAAAGTGTTGATGTGTTACACATGCATATTTTCTTTGGAGAGACACATGAGTTACTGCACAGGTCGGTGGAGTTCATGGGGCCATTGAGAAGCAGGAAGGAACAAAGAGAATGTGTTCTGTAGCCTGGTGAACTCAGCAGGTGAAGTGACAGATAAGCCTGCAAACTTCAGGTTGTCCATCACACCACTGAGAGACGTGGTGACATCAACCATGCAATCATTACGACTCTCCTGTGGGATGTGTAAAGAGTCCTGGATGTAATGAAATTAAGCAGTACAAAAGCAAAGACAGACATTATAATGACCCCCAAGGACGTGTGGAGTCTCCTGTGAGGAAGCTAACATGCCTTCATCCTTCACCTTGTTTTTTGGCAGGGTGCTACACAGTCCTCCACAAATAAATGAGTTCACACTGCAAAAAACACTTCCCATTGCTGGCCATCCCATTTGCTGTCACATCCTATGACAATGTCCCTTAAAATAATGGCGGCTTCTGCATTATTTTTTGAGCTAACTCATGAACCCTGGAATATAACAGGCAATGGAAACACCAGGATGCACTTGGACAGACTGGATTTTATTCCTGTGGAAAATGGTGATTGTTTCTCTTAAAGACTTAAGAATCTGTTTCTAACTTAGGTTTTAACTTTTTGGTTTGTAGTTTTATGAAAATTCAAAGTCTTGTGATTTGAGCCCTCTTTTTGTTATATTCCACCCATCCAGCTGATCTTAATATTTCTTGTAGAGTCCCAGGTTTCCACCAAACCAGTGCAAGAAGCTCAATGAAACAGAATACTCTCACTCCTGAAATTCTGGTGTGTGTCTTTCTAGTATGAATTGTCCATCAGACTTGTCTTCTGCTTCCCCTGCCCAGATATGTTTTGTAATAGCAACTTAAAATAACATCACACTTGCTAATGCTACTGTTGCAGTATCACCAAAATGTTGTTTGGTATTTAATTTCTGCATTTAATTTCTTGATACCAAAACAAATTTTCCAATTTGAGAGGGCTTAGTGTAGATATGTTCTGGTTGGCTTGGCAGGGACCCAGCCTACAAAGGTCCATAACATGTTCCATGCTGTACACAGCATTCTGGCTACAGTTTTGTTTGTCTTAGTTTGTGGCTGCAACATCCCCACTTTGCTATTGTGGGGAGTTCAAATTTTTCCCATTCTTTCACAAACATTTAAAAAATTTCTTCTTAATGTTAGTGCTTTGTGCTGGTCCATCTCCTCACCAGAGAGGAGTCACCAGGGGGAATGCTTGTGAAAGACTCTCAGCCTTGCTCTTGCTGCTTCCTTTTCCTTAGTCTTATATTAGCACACAGATTTAGTTTTCCATTACTATTAATTTCCATTTCATTACTGTTCAGCTAACACCAGTCCCTTCTGAACTATGTAGGATACTGCTTGCTTGTGGAATGAAAAAGCAAGAAGTCTCTGCAATTTCTAATGCACTAAGGACAAAGAGTAGCTCAGGGCCATGAGTAGTGTGGATAGGTTAAACCACAAAACTAAAGGTGAATTGTACTTTGGATTTCATAGAATCATAGAAAGGCTTGGGTTGGAAGGGACCTTTGAAATAATCTCATTCCAATCCCCCTGCCATGGAAGGAGCGCATTCCACTATACCATATTGCTCCAAGCCCCATCCAGCCTGGCCTTGAACATTTCCAGGGATGGGACAGCCATAGCTTCTCTGGGCAAGCTGTGCCAGGGCCTCACCACTCTCTGGGAAATGAGTTTCTAATCTAAAATTCTCCTCTTTTAGTTTAAAACTGTTGTCCCTGATCCCCCCTGGATTTCCATGGGTTTCTCTGCCATAGCTTCAATTTCTGTTTGCTTTCAAGTACAGCTACTCAGAATTAATTGTTTCATATGAAAAAAGTAAATAGTTTTGCCAAAATAGTAGGACGTAATTATAATGGAAGTGCAAAAAGACTGTTGTTTGGGAAGGAATGACTTGTTTAATTGGATGCTTCATTTTTGAAACATGAGCCCATGATGTTGTATGTATCTATTTTTCTTTTATGAATGCTGAAGGACTTTGCTGGCAGAAAATGTATGTGAGTTCTGAATTCAACATATGATTTCACTCTGTCCCCCTCAAAAACATATAATTATTGATTTAAAAGACAAAGCAAAGGGTCAGGTGTCTTTATTGGATGCCACCTGGATGAAGCTCTCTAGGAATGTAGCCAGGCTTCTCCAGCCATGCTGCAAACTCTCTCTTGTTTTCCAGGAGTGTAAACAGTCCCGTGCAGGTGTGTCACAGGAAATCTAAGCCGGAACAGCTCAAACTGCATCATGCTGTAAATGGTTTCCTGTGAAAAACAATACCTAATCAGTTTTTATGTTGCAGTTTGAGTGTGGTGGCAGGCTGGTCTTTTTCATGATCTCATGACAAAAGAAATAGCTCCAAAAAATCAAGTTAATACCAGAAAATCCCCAAATTATTTAATCTGGTCATGCCATTTACCATGACTTCATAAATATGCATGTTTCACTATGAGAATGAATCCTTCACTGTGGGGTTAGAACTAGATGATCTTTAAGGTCCCTTCCAAACCAGATCATTCTGTGATTCTATGTGTCAACTGGAATAGAAAAATTATGCTTTTACCAAGCTGCATTTAATTTCTTATTCTGCCGTTCTTGCGTCTCCTATACTCTGCTTTTACAGGTGAACACTCATAATAGAACTTCTAAGCACAAAAGGCTTGTGCCTAAGCAAGGAAGATTGTGGTGGATCTGAGTGGTGGGAGCATCACCTAGCAATGATCAGTTTTGTATTGGTACTGAACTGCCAGTCTAAAAGCTACAAGGGAGTGTTGTTGTTTTGGGGAAAATTTGTTAACCTCACCAAACTGTTCAGATGCTGGGAAACACAGCTGGACCAGCTGTGGCTTCCAAGTCAAGAAGTATGCAGGAGTCCTTTTCATGTAGCCTGTGGAAAAAAACCCACATGAATGGCTGTAGTGGACCAAGATCTTGCCTCTCATCAGGACCCATCTCACTACTGTCTCTCATGTGCTGACCCAACAGTATGATGCAGTGTGAGCTCTGCCTCAGCTTGGCACTTTTATAATAATGTATTTCTTTTTCCAGTGGAAAGCTGTTATTATAACAAGGTGGTTGTGATTTTGTATGTGTGTGGCACTTCTCTATGATATGGCAGTTGGGGACACGGTTTAGTGGTGAGGACAGTGGTGCTGGTTTAAGGAGAACTCAATTATCTTAGAGGTCTTTTTCCAACCTTAATGACTCTATGATTAGTGTTTTCCTTATCCTCAGGCCCTTCTTCAAATAAACACCAGTAGGTTACTGATCAGTTCCCTCCTTTGGGGAAAGCGTGCCTTTGTGGTGAAGAGGCTTAACAAGAGCCCACATCACCACAATCTCTCTGACCCCAGGCTAATTCTTCACCTTGGCTCCCAAAGCCTTTGGCTATCTACCTTCTCCATAGGGTAATGTAAAGATAAAATCCATTTGTGATTCTGAGTTGCCTGGATACTGTTGGCACTTAGGGCAAAATTAAAAGTACATGAATAGAAAAATGCATCTTCTAGAGTATTTTCTCTTGTCTCCAACCCTCTTCATGTAATTAATCAACCACTGTGTCTTTCCTTGGGCCAGTTTGACATCCTTGAGCTGCTGCTCATCTGATGTCCTCACTCAGCAGCTCTCCATAGGGGCCTGTAACTTCTCTCTCTAATTAGCAGCTTTTAATTGGCAAATCATCACTCTCTTCCAGCACAATTCCTCCCTTCCCTGATGCTCCTGGTGATACTAGAAGAATAAGACCCAACTGACATCCTCTTCCAGGACTTTCTCCACACTATCTGCTCCTCAGAGAAAGTTGTGCTCAATTTTAGCCTTATTTTGCTATTAGATTATACGTTATTTGTATAAAGAGAGATTCTCTGACTATCTGTCTACCCTATTTCTTAATTCAAGTCCAAGTTCATGAGTTAGACTGAAAAATTCATAGAAGTCATAGCTATGATTGTATAAATACAACCATGCATGTCCAAGGTTGTTGCGGTGGATCCCCCTGGGCCCCCCCGCCTCGGCCGGGTCCCTGCCATGTGACTGAGTCTGGTCTACCTTAGGTTCAAGCCACACGGGCTCTGATCTGGTTGGTTGTTTGTCCCATCTACGCCCCTGGTATCACCTTTCCTCCTGTCTGTGATAAAACCAGGAGAATGGAACGCCCCTCGCTCTTACCTCGCCGACTGTTGCCTGGGTCGGGTCCTCTGTTCCGCTCCAGGACAGAGGGAATAAATGATTTAACATCAAAAGAGGTATGAGCTATATTTCTCTCCTCAACTTCTGCTCTGGGGATAGCTGTCACTAACACTGGCTTAGGTGGAGCTGCTCAGTCGAGGGAATATTTAGGCTGTTTGTGAATGGTCTAGGATATTCCGAGACATAAGGAGGCAAGCTTGCCACAAAATTAAGCAGTGGACAGCTGATAACCCCCCACACAAGGTGTTTGTAGTTCTGACATGAAATAAAGGTGTTTGTAGTTCTGACATGAAATAAAGTGTTTTACAGGGTTAGGTTAAGATGATTTAGCTGGGTTCAAAGGGAGTGTACATCAACTAGTCCATGCTAATGGTAGTAGAGCTACTAACTGGTTAAAACCTGCTAATGAACTTTAATTCCATTAATTTTTAAATATTTTAAACTGCCTTTCTCTTTATTCCCAAATTATCTTCCCACTACATAGAAGGTTAAGAGGTACCACTTTGGTGACAATAAATCTTTTGTCATTCCCTTTCTCCTGACTTATGGCAACACACATGGTCCCAGTAGCCTAACTTCATGGACTACAACTTTCCCAGTAAGCCAGACAAGGTCAGAGCATAGTCATGTACTTGTCAAGACCTTAACTGTTAACACAACAACTAACTCAACAACTGCTATTCGTACAAAGCAACCTGGAATGGTTATTTACAGATCTGAGCACATGCTTCAGAGCAAATTCCTCCTGAGTGGAAACCCTGAAACAAAACTCAGCATTTGGCTCAAATGCAAAAAAATAATTTCTTTATACAACAAAGTGAAATCTCACTCAAAAATTATAGAATCACAGAATGGTTTGGGTTTGAAGTGACCTTAGAGCTCATCTGGGTATGAAGTGACTTTAGAGCATATCCAATTCCACCCCCTACCTTCCAGTGTATCAGGTTGTTCCAAGCCCCGTCCAACCCAGCCTTGGACACATCCAGAGATGAGGCAGTCACAGCTTCTCTGGGCAGCCTGTGCCAGGGCCTCACCACCCTCACAGGGACAAATTTCTTCCTAATATCCAACCTAAATCTTTCTGTCTTCATCTTAAAGCCTAATCCATGTCTTCATGTAACTGGATTCTTTGTTTTAGGCTTTAAATGATTAACTTTGCATCTTAGCTGGTCTTCCTCATCCTTTTGTAGCTGATCCTAAATGCAGTGCAATGAATTCCATTTATTAGATAACATTTGTAGGATACGTTAGATGTGAACAGTATTTTATAGATTACAGGTAAAACATACTCCCTGTCTAGGACACTTTGAAATCTAAAGTAGTCAAGTTAAACACATGGCAGGTCATGAGAAAATATTTCATCACAAGGATTATGTGAGATTGCCAGGGATTAGAAAAGAGGAGTGCTGCTTGGAGAGCTGAATTTTTAAGTAGTGCTTTGAAGAAAAGAGGATGTCTGACAGATGAATGCAGAGAAAGGGCAAAGGTGCGAGGCCAAGAATGCGAAGAGATAAAAAAAGAAATTAGATAAGAAAACAGAGATAAGCGAGTGCACTTTGAAATAACAGTCCGGATCTTGGTTCTGGGTGGAAGAACTCCAGTTATGAAGGTTGGGGAGTAGTGCAGGTAGAAAAGGAGAGGTCTTAGGACGGCTCTGTTTATGACTTCAACTGTGTGATTGAATACCGTGTTATTTGTTGGTCTCCAAGAGGGAAGTGTGGACTTGGGAATGAAAGAAAAGCATGAGTGATGTGCTGCACCAAGGATGGAAAAGGAGGAAAAAGAGTAAAATGTCTTTGAGTCAACCCAAGGTGGAGAGGTGGAATCTGGAAGGAAAGTCTGTTCATTTCTGGGAACAAGATGTGTGTTTGAAATGCAAGTCTTGGTAGTGAGAGGTCCCTGTGTCGAGATAGAGGGGGAAGAGAGGTCAAAACCCAGTGCCAAGGTCCATCATGGTTGGATGGCAGGAGAAGCATGGATGAAATACCTCAGGAGAGAAGGTGGATAGAAGTAAACATGGAGGATCAAAATCATGAACCAGCCCAATACCAATACACAGAATAAGATTAGAGGAGCCCTTGCAGAAAGGTTTGTGGGAAGATGTTCAGGGACACCTTCTTCAACTTTGTTCTGTCAAAGACATTGTTCCCTCTGTCTTCTCCAATGTAGAGAGGACAACTGCTTCTGCCTGGATGTGGCCATTGTTGCTTATCATAGAATCATGGAATGGATTGGGTTGGAAGGGGCATTAAAGATAATCTAGTCCAATTCCCTGCCATGGACAGGGACACCTTCCACTAGATCAGATGGTCTTCCAAAACCGCAAGTCTATGCTTTTCCATTCTGTGCTGCATCCTTGATAAAATTCCCCTTCAGCTAAATCTACACCTTGCAGAAACCTTGATGGCTTTTGTTGAGCATGACTGTTGCTTCTCTGTGATCCCCTGTCTGTGTTTACCTGTCTGCCCCTTGCTTTATTCTTTGACTGTGAGTCAAACAGACCCACCAGCTGATCTTCAGGGTGCTGCAGTGATGCAGGAAAGCCATGTCCTGGTCTAGGTTTTCTGCCCTGGTAGCTGATGCAGAATGGGTTATCACCCTTCTCTTGGCAGGACTGGTGGAGCTCTCTCCCTTGGGTGTAGTAATATGTGTCAAAAAGAACACTCCACCTTTATGTTGCTCTAATTTGTAGAAGAACCTGAGTTTAAAATTAGCATCATGATGTGGATTCAGGACCTGGTTTGGGGCTCCTAGCTGGACACATGATCTGAGAAATCTCCTGGTGTAGGAATATAAATGCAGAAAGAATGAGCAGCACCAATGTAACAGAAGAGATCCACCATCAACTGATGAGTGGGGAGGTGGGTGGATTAAAGACAAAAATAAAGAAACCCATTTAAAAAAGGAGGACAGCTTTTATTTTTTTTTCCCTTGTTTTTTTTTTTTTTTTTTTTTTTTTTTTTTTTTAATGTCTGTGCTTGGTGCAACAATTCCCAGGAAAAAAATGAGGATAGAAAAATAACAGACTTTTACAAGCCAAAATTTGATTATGCATAGAAAAACAAACTCCTCTAACAGCAGCTGCTGTTTTATATGTTGGCCTTAAGGCGCTTAGTATTATGAAACTTGGAATAATATTTAGCAACTGCAGTAATCCAGTTAATTTTTTTATAGACATTCTCTTACATCCTGTTTATAAGATGTCCCTGAGCATCTGCAATATTACAAAGATGTATTGTCATGAGAAGGTGATTAGAGGAGATTGTTTGCTTGGGGTGGTGGTGATTAATTACAGTTTAATTTACAGTCTAGAAAGTAAGTGAGGCATGTTAACACTTTGGTTGATGGGTCTTCAGCTAGTCCAAGCTGACTTGGGCCATTTGAAGACCAAACTCTGGACTGCCTTTTTATTCTTGGTTTTACTCAAAAGCAAGTCATTTTACAAGACCTTGTAATTTGTTTACAAATCTGCACTACGTTTTTTGGCATTATTTATACTTTGTTTTGTTTGATGATATTACGCAAACCACGTAAATCGTCTGTAATTGAACTCGAGTATTTATAAAAAATCTGGAATTTACCTTCAGAGATTTTAACCCAGGAAGTCAGAATGAAATAGGGAATCAGGAGAGGGCTGTGTAAAGATTCCAAGTTCAATGAAAATCTACCAGGTTATAAAGTTTTCTTCAGCAAATACTCCCATGCAAAGATGTCCTAGAAGATATCTGTGCATGACTGAGGAATCTTATGCTGCTTGTGGGACTTGGAACTGGGGCCAAGTCCTTGCACAACTACTTGAGTGGCTGCAGACTTACAACATAGGCAGTTGAAAAATGTGAAAAACTCTGTTTCTTACCCACCTGAGCCCTGAACATCTTCACTGACATGCTGGAGGCAGCAAAATACAAGTCATCAAGTAGTTTAAGCAAGGTGGGCAAAGCTCTCAGCCAGTTTCCATGTTGGTAGAGCTTATTTTATTGCTTCTTGCAGCAAAAGAAGTAAAAATGGAGCAACAGAAGAGTCTGTGTCTCATTTGACCATCTTGGTGGCTGCCTTTTGCCAGTGTAGTGTAGAGACAACCTGCATGGCCATAGTCTCTCCTCCACTCATCCTGCAGATAAACAAGAGGATTCTCTCCAAAGACCTATTTGGCAGCTGGAAACCCCCACCCTGAGCAGCTTGTACAGTAGTAGCAGGGAGTGTTTATGATAGCAGCCAAACAGCCTATGCTCCTGGAGTGCAGGAGTGTGCAGGAGCAAGTCCAAAATCAGTAATACCCAGAAACATTACAACAATTAGCACACATACACAATTAAACCTCCCTGGCTATAATATCAGCTCAGAGCATGTATTTACCTATTTATACTTCCTACTAAAAATAGATTGAAGTCACAAACCTGCTGTGTGAGTAGGTAGGGGCAAAAAAACATCACATGTGAAGTGTAGCATGTGATATAAATTCCTCTGTGCAACAGGTTCAGGCTCCCTTCCCATCTCACCCTCCTTGCAACAGTTTGGATCAAGCTGTTGGACAATTCTTGCCAACAAATACCAGGACAGTGTGTCTGCTTTGTGTCTGTGTTGTTATCAATTATCCACAGCTACTTCAGTCACATTTCTAGGCAAAAGTTATCAGAAATTCTTACCTTATTTTGGGTGGGTTTTTTTGCTTATTTGGTTTTCTAGTGTTTGTTTGTTTGCTGGAGACATCAGCTTAGAACTTGGCTCCTAAGTTTGTTTTCTGGCTTTGCCACTGATTCACTGGCGTTGTGGGAAACAGGTTGCACTCATGGCATGTATTGGAGGTTAGGATTGCTCCTTTTGTTTTCTTTCAGGGACTTTTCTCCTATCTATTGCTAAGGGACAGTAACGACTGGTACCTAAGAGAGACAAAAGAAGTAGCCACTGAGGAGGGGCAGGAGTGCAGAGGTGACATTCTCTTGGGAAGGGCAAAGACACCTCGAGATTTTGGCTGGGTTGTGAGGGGTTGGGTTTGGCTCCTCTCTCTCGCTCTCAGCATTGGAGGAGGATCATCGAGCTGTTGCTTAGTGGGGGAAGAATTCGCTGCCGTTGCAGGAGCCCAGCCCTGTACTGCTTCTCCTGCTGTGGGTGAACCTTTGCTTGTGAAAGCAGCCATTGAACTGCGTCCTTATTGGCACCCTGCCTCACTGGAAAAGGTCCCTTGCCATCTGTTCGGGTGCCTCAGACTAAAAGACCAGGACCTTGACCCCCAACGCCCTCCCAGAGGGCATGTCTCCCTGGCTGCATGGGGCAGAGGAGCCCGGCTGCTGCTGCCCGACCCTGCTGCTTTCTGCTGCTGCCTCAGGCTGTTTTTCGCTACACCCTGCACCCCTTGCTCTGCTGGGACACCCCACGACTCCTGCTACAGCTGTGGAGTTTCTGATACATTTCAGTTATTACTCAGGGATTTTGCTGGCCTCTGCCATTCCACCTTGCTGCTTCCAAAGTTCCTACTACAGCTCATTTCGCCATCTGGAGGGGCACTGGGACTGGCTGCCTCCGGTGAGTTTGTAAAGGAAGCCCCTTTTACATCCCTTCCACCGGCTGTGCTGCCATTAACCGTGTGGAGAGATGTTGTAATTGGGGAATCCTTACAACAAGTATAAAACAGCGATGAACTTGGAAGGAAAGATGAAGCGATATTTTTGTAGATGTTCAGGGATTATTTTATTCCTCCAGCCGCATGGCTGGAGTTCCCAGGCAGCCTTCAGTCATGAGACCCTCTCTCTTTTTAGGCCCCGGGCACACAAAACCCAACCAATCAGGAACAGGTATGGGGCACATGTAACATTGGAGCAGGGACAGGGACAGACCCGTACCCTGCAGGGTCCCTCCCCCTGGGATTTCAGGGGAAGGCACCTCCACAGAGAGAGGGGGCTGAGCTCGCGCCACAGCGACCCCCGCAGGCACGGGGGAACCATCACTGCCTGGCTGGGAGCCAACAGCACCCCCTGCTGGCTGCGAGCAGAACTGCACCGAAGGGGAAAGTGCCTGCGGCTGAGAGAGGCTGGCACTGGGTTCTGGTTCTGTTGGTTGCTGCTGCCGGTGGTGCTGTTTGTTTGTCTTGTTACACATACTAGTAAAGAAATGTTATTCCTTTTCTCATATCTTTGCCTGAAAACCCCTTAATTTCAACGTTACAATAATTCAGAGGGAAGGGGGTCATATTTTCCATTCCAAGGGAGATTCCTCCCTTCCTTGGCAGACACCAAGGCAGTATGTGAAGCAATATCAATCTGTGCTCATATAAGCTCCTCCTTCAGTTTTGTCACTGTTGGCTTTGTGCAGCCGGGTCAGATTTCTGAAGTGGCAAAAAAGCGTGTTTGCATGGCAAAAGCAAAGAATGAGGATGCTGATAGGCCTTGTTGTGTGCCCTGTGTTTGATCTAAGAAGCAACAAGGCACAACTCTATTGTGACATCCATATTCGTCCAGATAGTAAAGCATGTTGGAATTTCTGTCATCCCTTTCCCCAAAAGGGATCATGTTAGGCTCAGGAGATGTTCATATTAGGCTCAGGAAATTAATTTTGAGCCTCCCTTTCTTTTGGGTTGTAGTTGCACATAAGCTGTCCCATCTAAGAGTCCTAGTTATTATGTCTGCAGTAATTAATTCTAAAGTTCTCTCTACATTAGCAAATTGGACTTGCCCATGGCTGCTTTTCAGCACTGAGACCAACTGGCAGTTGATACCCCTTTTCCACACTACTGAAGTCTATTTGTGGCCAAAACATGGTGTCTGAGCATCTTGTGCTACTTCCCAGACTGTGCTTAGTGGCACTTGAGGAAGGAGTTGGTTCATCCAGGACAGAGGCATTCCCAGGGGGGAGCTTAGCAGCGCTGACACTGACGGACAGTGTGAGTCCCCATCATGTTTAGTTTATTGGAGTAGATGATGTTCAAAAGACTATACTGGATGTTAATTTTTCAAAGGTATTTGCTTACCTTCTAGAGGTTTTTGATACTCTGTAATTTCTTCAGATATTGGACAGTCCTTTCCCATTTCTGATTGTCTAGAAAAAAGGCTCCATGTTAGTTTGGACCACAAACATTGGTAATCCTTGAAACTTCATTAAGACCAAGACACATCTTTCCATCTTGCTTTAAATGGAACATTTTATGAAGGATCTATCATTCCTTATCTTTTATGCATCAGCACATGTGGCTTTGATCTTTTATGCTGTTGGGGAGGATGAAATAAGGAAACCTTATAAATATGACTGCTTGGCAAAAGATTCTGAAAATATAAAACCTGTAAGCGAAATAGAAATGAAAGCTAGCTTTGAGATATAAGATACCAAGCTGTTAGTTACTGTACAACCAAAAAACAATGGGCTAGCCAGCTGAAGGAGAATCCCTCTTGATTGAACAATGTCTTTAGCAAAGAAGAAGATGCTTCAGCAAACAGAAAAGTCCAAGAGTCAGAAAAACCCTGCCAGAGTGGCAGGGAAGAAAAAAGTAGTTTTAGAAAATAGTTTTTAGGAGTTAAAATGTAACACAGTATGGTAATGTAGTAGTTTTGATAGGTTGTATGTAAATTCTATAAGGATTTCTGTCTTCTATTGATTGGATATTGTACTATTACCATATTCAGTATAGGAAGAGATATAATATCATGTAACCAGACTTTTAGCTGTCTGATGCTCTATCTTATGCTCTCTCTCTCTCGCTCTCTCTGGGGCATGCTCTAAGCTGTGGCTGGCAGCTTAAGCAGAGCTCCTGCACCCAAGACCCTTGCAAATAAACTGCATGTTTCAGGAGCTGCCTTGAACTGCAGAAATCACCCCAAACTGACTGAGTCCCGTGGCCACGGCCCCTATATTTTTTCTACATATGCCTCAGTAGATGTGGTTTTGCTCACCATGTCTTGAGAAACTATGATATAGGGGGCATTCTTATGTAGGAGCATAAGAATATGCTTTCCACCTTCCATTTTTCCTAATAAATCCTATTTTTGGTAAGGATAAACTAAAAAGATGTGTCTATCATTGCTTTTCTTGTGGAGGTGTCTGCACAAAAACCACAACAGCAATAAAAGGCTGACAAACAAACTTGTATGGTGCTCCACAAGCCACAAGCTTTCCCTGGTAGCATCTTTACTGAGAGAAATTAGACCCATAATTAACTATTTCTTAGCCTCCCAGCCTCTTTTGCAAGAAAGGATCTTTTTTATCTCTTATCTGAGGACTGGGGAAACATTTTTGGTGGAAAAGATCTTTATCTTCGTAATGAGAAATGCTGTTGTGGAAAGCATTTAAATTTCCTCATCATATCAGGAGAAGCAGAAGTAAACCAGGTTGGATGGGGCTTTAAACAATCTGGTGTGCTCCAGACCCTTCCCTAGCTCTGTTGCCATTCTCTGGACAAGCTCTGGCACCTCAATGTCATTCATGCATGTGCCCACATAGTGCTCTGCATTGGCCCAATTACAGGGAATGAAGAGACCTTACTGCCTCTTTTTTCTCTCAGAGAACCCAAGTTACGAGACTCAGCTTTGTGCTTCTTGTAAAAAAGTGTGCGAAAACAACTTTGTAAGTATGATCTGGATTCACCTGTTATCCTGAGTCACTGTCGCCCTTTCTTTGAGGTATCTGTTCCACCAACAACCAGAAATTTCCAGCAGCGGCTTTGCAGATTGCTTGCCTACCATAAGGATGCCAAAATATTTTTGCTTTTATATATTCTTTATATGTATTCAGAGCTCTGTAGACTATTATTGTACAGTTATATAGTTTCCTAACTCCAACACTTTTCCGATTAGATGAATAAATTCCTGAAGGCCTGTTCTAATTTTGCTTCTTCTCGGAATCGAGACCAAGACACCTTCCCAAGACACTTTCCCATGTATTAGATATAAACAACTAGCAAGGAGAGGGGCTTCAGAAGGGGTTGAACCAAGAGGAAGAATTACTTCATTATCTGTGTTTCTAACTGGGGATTCTTGTCAATTATGCTAATTTGCTAAACTTATAAAACTGTACTTGCCCTGTATCCTGTGTGCATTTTCGACACATTTTTGGCATGTATTTCAGCATGTTGTGCACCTGGAGGGCCCCTTCATTAAACGGTAACTGTATTTTTATCACCTTAACCTTGTTTGGCTCTTGATTTTAGGGGCTTAAGGCAACCATACCAGAATGGCCAAACCCCCTTGACTTGTAAAAGTCTCAGTAATGCACCATTCCTTTCTGTGAATACCCACATATTTCCAAAGTTGGTTTTTTTGGGGGGAGGAGAGCAGTTTTGCCTCATTTAGCTGACAGTCAATTCCAGTGATGCTATTTTTCTGCAAGCTCTCAGAATCCTGAGACAGCCCAAAAAATTGGTTTTACAGTTTTGCAATGTGAGAATTATTGTTCAAAACAATAGAAAAGAAAATAAAACAAAAAAGTACGAGGTATAGTGAGACCAGCAGTAATTCGGTTGAAGAGATTCACATCCCAAAATTTGTTATATTTTTCCTATGTAGACAACGTAAATGCACAGATATTAATTTCAAACATATTTTTATGAGTAAATAGTACAAAATGATACTTGAGGTACTTAACATCAAAAATCATAGTATGGTTTGGGTTGGAAAAGGCTTTAAAGACCATCTAGTTCCAAACTCTCCTGCCATGGGCAGGGGCATCTTCCAATAGACCAGGTTGCTCTAAGCCCCATCCAACCTGGTCTTGAACACTTCCAGGGATGGGGCAGCCACAGCTTCTCTGGGCAACCTGTGCCAGGGCCTCACCACTGTCATCAAGCCTAAGTGCTGAAGACATCATATGATGCCTGAAGATCTTTGCTATGACAGTCATGTAAGGAGGTTGAGGAATGGGAATGTCTGTGTTATGAAGTAGACTGCTGAAGGGAATCCAGATGAAACACCATTTCAGTGAGAAAACAGCAGAACCTATGTGAAGAGACCAGAAAGCTGGAAATCTTCCTTTCCTCCCAACTGAATCTTCTACCCCAGAACTGGAGTCAGACCCTTCCTCAGCTCTCCTTTTGACCTTCTTAATTCCAGGATGTGTAAATGTTTTCTGCTGGATCGGGCTAGTGTGAGGAAAGGCTGGGAGAGGAGTATGTGCTACTGTGCTTGGGCAAACAGGCAGAGTATGGGCAGGAAGCCCTGAGACCTACCTTGTCACGCACTGTAAGCACACTCATCTCTTGGGAAGGTCCTGTTTCTGCCTCATGTGTCATGGCATGGATAGGAGCAGTGTGTGCCCTCTCAGACACTGCTGGTTCAATGCATAGATAGCTTGAGCACTCAGCTGGGTATTCCAAGACCCTCCCAGACTGTCTTCCCAAGGACCAAGTAATACTAGCATCTCTTGTACCACCCAAGCAACCTTCTGGTAGAACAGTGGTCATTGGTCTTAGTAGAAACAGGACATAAAACCTGGGTAAGAAACAGGACATAAAACCTGGGTGTGTTTGGTACATGCCAGTTGGAAGATGGGTATCCAAGTTCAAGAGAGAAACCGAAAATCTCTTGCAAATTCATCTGATGTGCTTGAAGAACTGAGGACACACATTTATTTCAGAAACTTAATAGGAAACTAAAGCTACATTAAATGCAGAGGATCCCTTACTTCATCTGAGTTGATTGTCTACTGAAGTATCTTAACTTGGGGCCAACCACCTCAACCAGAGTGCTTTAGCTCCTTCTTCATACATGCCTCCAGGTTTCCTTGCTGGGGAAACCAGCACATGAAGAGTAGAGGAAAGTGTGCACCTGGGTCTCCTTCCTACACACAGTTAGGAGTGAGAAATGTTGCCTGTTCCTACTGTTCCCCGATGCCCATCTCACACTCCAGCTGTTTCAGGATACACATACTAAATGACCTTCTGCCAAAAATCCCTTTTCCTTCCACACTCTTTTCCAGGTATGGATTTGGGGAGCAAGCCTGGGCATCCAGGTATAAACTCAGTGTAACTATCTTCTGTTGGAACCCTGCTTCATTCAGGGTGTAAATTCTGTTTTTTGTCCCCAAGGAGATTATTAGAAATACTACCTTGATGCACACATACAACCTGCACAGAGCAGCAGCTGGGTGAAAGGCCAAGTTGTGTAGCACAAATCGTTAGCCAGTGTCTCCTGGGTGTCTCCTGGATGAAGGTTATGACGCTTTTCACTTGCGTTGAATATTTTGAATATTTTGTGATTTTTACATGCTCTTTTCTTAAAAGTCCCATACAGGACCACTGTTTATATATATATATATATATATATATATATATATAGATATATATATATACATACATATAGGGGTTTTTTTGGTTTGGTTTTTTTGGTTTGGTTTTTTGAGTGTGTGTGTATGTGCGTGTGTGAGGAGAAAAATTATTTGTGGTTTCTTTCACTAGCATCAAGAAAACAAGTAACATATCTTTTGATGAAAAACTAAAATGAAAAATCCATCATGCAGCAAAAGGAACTTTGAATAATATCTTTCAGACTAACTCAAAGGCAAACAGGTCCCCTATTTTTTAAGTGACCCACAGCCCTGAGCATCTGTCCCAAAATATTCAGGCTCCAGGCTGCCAGCAGAAGAAGGACTGGAGGTTAAGGGCTTGACCTTCCTGAAGAAACTGTACTTGGCCAAAAAAGACTTTGGCTCAAAGGCTCACTGAGGGATGGATAAAGTTTCAGCCCAGAGCAGAAACTGGTGCCAGTAGTTTGCTCAGATGCAACATTTTAGCTGGAGATTTATTGAGGCATTTTTGTTTGTTTTGTTTTTCTATTGCTTCCCTTTACAAAGTCAAAACTTGTTCAGTAACACTCTTTCAGTCTTTTATATGGATTATCAGACACTTAAGAAAATCAAACAAACAAACAGCATAAGTTCAGAGTCAGCAAGTTTGTAATGAAAGGTGGACTGGTGACCTCTTCACAAACCTTCAGCTGAGATTTTGGCTGCCAACATTTTTATGTTTCCACTGGCTTCACTGGAGACCAAATGGACACTAAATGTGGACAATATAATTTCCAGCACAATGCATGATGTATGACTCTCCTCACAAAGCTGTGTTTGTGGAAAGTATTGTACCTCGTGGTCTTTAACGAAACACAGGTAAAGCTCAGAGTTTATTCATAAAGTCTGGAATTACTTCAGCTGTCACCATGGAACAGAAAGATAAACAGAACTAATAAAGTAATGAACCTTAAAAAATACTCTCGAGACTTCAACCCATCTATAATTTGCACAGTGATTTTACAGAAACTACACTTGTAGAGGACAAGGAATATGGGGCTCTGAAGCCAGCTATTCAACTTCACAGCATGGTAGGCAGAGGTCTTTCCATGTGTCTAAGTTAATGTCTATCTAAAGGCACCTCTAAGTCTCTCTGATTTCAAAAGAGGGTGTCATTGAGCTCAGAATCAGGACCTCAGAGCTGCAGAGCTTTCTGACTCTCTCCATAGTTTTAAGTGGTTTATTTAACCACAAACTTTGTTTCCTGGTCCAGCCCAGATGTAACCAGGTGCAACGCACCCCTCTGACCTTGTGAAATTTCCATTATTGATATCTTATAAGATTAACTTCAATATAGGACGCAAAACTAGGTTAAATCTTATAAACTCCATACTTTCATTTATGCCTAATCCACACCTATCTCTCACACCACCCTTGAATCCCATCCAAATGAAGGGAATGGGTTTCTTTATCCAAAACCCATAAAGACCCCAAGAGGACTCACAATATCTGTGATAATGGATCTATGTAATTATACCAAGTTTATGCTCTTTTTTGTTTTACAGTAGTGGAGGGAATTTGCTCAGGGACTTCAGTCTAAAAAACACCCCAGCTGGCACCTCTAGTCCACATTAACATTCAGAGTGAAGGCGAAGGTGCTGAATAATAATAGCAAAATGATTGTTCTCTTAGTATAATGCTTTTATCCTCTCAAAGCAATGCTGGGCAGGACAAAAGCTGCTTTGCCAGGGAACTTGCCAAGAGATTCACAGCTGGAGGGGACTGACTCACAGGTAGAAATTGAAGGGCCAAATAGAGTCTGAAACAAAATAATAATAAAAGTCATTGGCCTTTTTTGAGGGGGAAATGAATTTCTGCTCAGGCTGAGTGGAATAAGTGGGTTGGAATAATCATAAGATATGACTGTTGATTATAATAGTCAGTGTATTGGGTCAGTCAGGAAATACCAGCTCTGCTGCAATGACATAAATGGGGGAAAAATTGCTTCAGGGTTCTTGTTAAGCAGCAGAGGGAGACAGTCAGTGATGTATCATACCTCTATCCCTGCACGCCAGTGTAATTTGCTCAATGGGTAAGTAATCATGCAAAATTAGTCCAGAGGAGGCCACGGGGATGCTCCAAGGACTTGTGCCACTCTGCTCTGGAGAGAGGCTGGAAGAACTGAGGGTGTTCAGCCTGGAGAAGTGAAGGCTCCCAGGAGACCTTAGAGTCCCTGCCAGTGCTTAAAGGGGCTCCAGGAGAGCGGGAGAGGGACTTTGGACAAGGGCCTGGAGTGACAGGACAAGGGGAATGGCTTCAAACCGCCAGAGGGCAAGGCTAGATGGGATATTGGGCAGAAATTGTCTCTGTGAGGATGTTGAGGCCCTGGCACACATTGTCCAGAGAAGTTGTGGCTGCCTCATCCCTGAAGTGTTCAAGGCCAGGCTGGATGGTTCTTGTGAATCAGGGAGATGGGAAGCAGGAAAATTAGTTTGTCAGGAACAATGCATCCAGCTTGGTCAGCATACCAGGGCAGGAAGAAAAGATAAGAGACCTCTGATAAGGCCAGGGGGAGTCTCAGACGATATCCTGCGAACTAGTTCAAACCAGTCTCAAAGGCCAGGGGTACAAAAGAGCATGCGCAGGGGAGAAAGGTGAAAAGTTCAGAACAAGGAAGACCTCCTGACTTCATCAAAAAGATCCTCGGAGACCCCTACCAAAAAACACCAAACAACACTGTGCAAGTGCAACGCGGATGCAAATGACTTTTGGGTTCATTATAATACGAAGCGAAGCTGGGCGGGGCTAGGCGATGAATATGTATAGGCGTGTTGCGAAACTTAATGAATATGGAACTTGTAACCCGATAAATACCGAGCTGAACGCAGCTGTCGGCACGCATGATTTTGGAGGAGCGATCCCCTGTGCGTCCCAGCTGGAATAAAACATACCTACTTAACTACTTATTTAGTAGTGGAGTTCTTTCCGCACTTCACTTGCTTCCATTTTAGGAAATTTGGTCTAGTGAAAGGTGTCCCTGCTCATGGCAGGAAGTTTAGAACCAGAGATCTTTTAGGTCCCTTCCAACCCAACCCACAGTTATTCTCTCATGAATATTTCTAATTCATGTCCAATCTCAGTGATTTAGGCTTTTGTTTCTGTACCAGTGGTTGCCCTTTCACTTTTTTCCCAGATTCACACCAGTACACTCTATGGGAATTAAAGTTTGTCCTGAAGTAAACATGGCAAAGCATCAAGGGCAGCTGGTGCACTTATTAGTCCTCCTGACCCAGTCTGTAGGAAATGCAATCAATATGGCACGGTCCTGCACGTTATCCAGTGTGGATATATGCACAGAAATAACTACTAATGACTAAGCAGATTGATTGCTTCCCCTACTGTTCCAGGAAACCAGCACAACACAAGGTTCATTGACATTTACCGAAATCTTGGCTATCCTGGAGTTTTCATTCCCAGCATATCCAGGAACTGATCACAGCATTGTTGTGGCTATTAAAAGTTGGGCCTTGGGTACTTACTGGATTCCATGCCTAACTGCCTCCCACTCCACAATACAGACCAAAGCTGCAGATTGCCTTCACATAAAAGTGTAGTCTTGACCTGTCTCTTTTCTTAGTACCATTTCATTCGCTTTCTGCTTTCGCTGCATGCATCTCACAGCAAATAACAAAGATATCTGTGTGGCCAGTTACATACGGGCACTGGCTTCTTCTCTCCAGCCCTTTAGTCCTATCTCACCATTGTAAAGTCTTATGAGTTTCTTTTTCTCTTTCTTGCAGCATTTATTGTTGGCCTGGAATATCTGGGGAATTTCCACTTAAAAATTATTTATCGGGAAGCCTACATGGTGATTTGTAAATGTCACAGTCTTTTACTCTGAAAGACAAATCTTATCTGGTGTGTGGGAATAATGTGTAGAGAGTGCTGGTCAACACATTTTTCTTTGTCCTTTCTGCAAGTCACTTCTGGCTCCAGGGCTTTATGTAAAATGTTGAGTTTAATAGAATCATAGAATGATTTGTGTTGGAAAAGACCTTAAAAACCATGTAGTCCAACACCCCTTCCATGGGCAGGGACACCTTCCACTAGATCAGATTGCTCCAAACCCCATCCAGCCTGGACTTGAACATTTCCAGGAATGGGGCAGCCACAGCTTCTCTGGGCAGCCTGTGCCAGGGCCTCACCACCCTCACAGAATTTCATCATATAAGCTCCCCTTCAATGCCTTATAAGAAGAAGGAGGATCAGTGGAAGCCCAGAGGGATTTGACTGCCCCAAAATACATCAAAACAATATTGTTGGGGGGCAGGTGGGTGACAAATTTGTAGCTTTACCTACACAGCTGCTGGTACCCTTATGCTGTGCTGCAGCTGAGTGCCTTGGCTGGCTGCTGAGCTCCGTGGTGGTAACTGCCAGAATTATTTTTGCTTTTATATGTTCTCTATATTCTTTACATATATATTTGTAGCTCTGCAGTCTATTGTATTTGTAGCTAGTCCCAGTACTTTTCCCTGCCTTTTCCTTAGGTAGAAAGACAAAACATATTCCAGAGCTCCAAGCCCCAGGAGGTACAAGGTCCCTATCCCATCTTGGTTCTTCCTGGGAACCAAGATTGAAACCAGCTCTTCGAGACAGATTTTCATAAACAAAATTTAGTTCCCATCTGAGGGGGAAGGAGTTGAACCAGGGAGGAATTGCCTTACCACTTGTGCTCCTAATTGGTAATTTTTGTCAATTATGCTAATTTGCTAAACTTATAAAACTGTATTCACCCTGTGTGGAGGTGGGCATTTCGGTATTTAGGCATTTTACATGTCGGACCCTTGGAGGCCTCCAGTAAAGACCAGCCTTTATATTATCGCCCAGACTAATATTTTCTCAGAAGAGCATTGTTTCCTTTCTAGGTTATTTAAGGCATCAGTATCACCTCTTGTGGTGGTTTCCAGGCTGTTAATGAGCAGGCACCCAAAAATAGCCTCTAAGGCACACCCTGGGGATGTCCCCACCTTGCATATGTTGAGATAATGAAGTGTCTGTCAGGAGGTTGTGGGGTCAACAATTGTCCTTGCAGTGACATCTGGAGTGCAATCCCATCCCATCCTCTTCTTGTGCAGGTCAGTGGAGCGGAACAGTGGTGGAGGAGCGGGATTATAACTGAGTCAAGCAGTGTCACCAGGATGTGTTCTTAGGTGTCACTTCACCCATGACACTCATGACACCCATGGTATCCCTCACTGCACTGCACAGTTGACTATTTTGATATTGGGTGGTGTGTGAGCAATACCGCCCTGAAAGCCTGGGAGGAGTGGCAGAGATGAAGTAGATGAAGTGGCAGAGCAAGGATTTGACAGAGGCTGGGTTTGAAATGAGCAAAAGCGATCAATTCTGTGGATTTCTCTTTATTTGCAAAGCGATGAAATCCTAATCCTACTGTGATGTGATGTGATTTTCTACTGGATTTTTTGAGACAGCTGCTAAGCTCAAGTTTGCTTAACACTGGTAAAAAGAGATAGAGGTTCTTTGCTGCTCAAATTACCCCCAAACTCAGTTATCTGAATCGAGTGTTTGACTAAATGTTCTGAGGCGAAATCCACATGTATTGTGTGACAGATACGGGTTTTGGTAGCTCGGATGTTTTCAGAGTTGTCTCAGCTGTAATTAGCTATTGAGGACTTGTGGCCTTAGAAGGTTTAGAACTATTTCAAATTATCTTCCCCTAATTTGTGATGGTAATTTCTGAGAAGGGCAAGACATACTTGAAAACCCACTTCTGCCTTTGTGCGTGGGTAGAGGTAAGTGAGATTCTAAGATGGTCTCAG
This sequence comes from Lanius collurio, assembly GCA_020086605.1. Lineage (NCBI taxonomy): Eukaryota > Metazoa > Chordata > Aves > Passeriformes > Laniidae > Lanius > Lanius collurio. The sequence continues at coordinate 42,796,522 of JACBWW010000006.1, read as the reverse complement.
TCAGCACAATCCCCCCACCAGCAGATCTAGAGGGTAAAAAGTCCCCCAAACCCACTCCTGCCACCACAAGTGATGCCACTCGGAGATATGATGCAATGTTTCCTCCAGCAATAAGGTCTTCATTGCACTGACTGCATCCATTTCTTCATTTCCTCTGCCCTGGCCTGACGTCGTCTCCTGCTCTCACTCCTACCTAGCGACCTTTGCATCCTCAAAGCGCTTTCGTTTTAATTATTCTTTTCAGTGCCTGCTTGCAAACCCATTGTGAGAACATCTCATGCCTGTCTCTGGTGGAAACTGGGTCATGTTCACAGAAAGGGGTCAAAGTGTAATATTGCAGCATCACACAAAATTAACTGCTTATGAAGCTCACAGATTAACAGGTCCGAATGCAATTTAACTTAAACTCTTCATTCCCAAAACCTGTAAGGGATTTTTGAAGCCTTGACCATGGGATGGATTTACAGTAAGGTTTGCAGAGAGGTCAAGTTTCTTAGGACGCTGCTCCAAATTTGGCTGAAACTGAACATAAAGAAACACCATTTCTGTCTAGGAGTTGACTGATAGTAATAAGCAGAACCTAACAGATAGGAGCTTACAGACTGTAAAGATTTTAAATAAAGGACTCTGTGATGTCCTAAGCTGAATTCTTCTGCCTAGGAGAGATCTACTGTTATTCAAACTCTGAGGGGACTGGCAATCTGGGATGTGTCTGCAATGGGATGTGTCAGTGACTGGTAGTTTCTTCCTAAAAAATTGTTGCTGCCAAGATAAATCATCTTGTGCAAGTCTTTGGAATAAGGAAAATAAAATTGTTCCTTCTTACCACATTTTCCTGGGGTGTGCTCCCACCACAAGGCCAGAAGAGAGCAGGTCACCTAAGGAAACCATTGACACTTTCACCTCAAATTGGCAAAGACTGCTCAAAGCAAGGCCAGACACATTTGTTGCAACAGCTTGCCACAAGAGTTTTGCCTGCTTTTTCTCTTTTAAGGAATTTTTTTCATACTTCACATTCAGTCAGTTACACCTCACTTTGTTGCTTGCCATTTTGATGACACAATAATTCCTTGGAGGTACCTGTGATTTGTATGGCTGTTGGAATAAAGAAACTTTAATCTTCAGGGCTTGATGCAATGCTTGGTTTGATCTCAACTCTGTTTTCTTACTGGAGCCACACCATATATTCTTATCTCATGGTGTATTGCAGCTGGGAAGGGGTCTGTGGCTCAGACCCAGGAAGCTATGACAGACCCAGAAAGAGAGTTCCACAAGGAACAGTCTGCCAGAGGTCTATGGCGTTCCCTCAGCTGCCAGGGTGCCTCTGCACAGAGATGCCTGCCTCAGCAAGCTAACAGCTCTTTCAGTGATTCAGCGAGTGACTTCAGCTCTTGTTCTGCAAGGCAATCCCCAGGCCAGACCAGGAGAGAGATGAGGGGCCCATTTGGCAGTTCTACATAGGTGAGCTTTATTGTCCTGCACCCATGAAGGGATGGCCAGGGACGGACTCTCCCTGCCTAAGGGAAGATACAGAGGTTCTTTTATGGGGATACAAGAGTGGGTGTGAGAGGGTAGAAGCCAATGGGTTACAAAGAATCTACATAGGGTCTCCAGAGGATTATGGTTCTGTTTTCTCTCTCACCTTCACTGAAGTGCTGCCTTTTCCAAGGAGAGCTTGCCTGGAGGTTATGCAATCTTCTTATCTCAGCAGGCTTCCCTCCCAAGGCAGGGGCTGGGCAGACCCCACAATGGTGATGGATAAGGGATCTCAATGGTGTTTTGGGATAATACCTGGGTGCAGGTCATTCTGGAGGGAAAAGGATGGGAGGGAACCTCAGGACACATCATCTGACCAAATGATGTGTTCAGTCATAGCAGATCATGTTGCACGTCTGCAGTTGATACACAACTTCAGAGCTCTGTTTGGGTTTGCTCTGAGGAGCTGGGAGCTTTTGGACACCAGGAAAGAACATCAGATACCTTGGACACGATGACTAGGAATTTTGACTCAACTTGATATGGGTGAGAAGAGCAGAGATGAGATCCCTGGGAGCTCTGTTCTGAAGCCCTTGTGAGTGATGATGTGCTCTGCAAAGTGCTGCAAGATGACTAGGAGGCAAGCACAGTCTTTCCATCACCTCCATCCTGTTCTGGATCAGGCCCAGGATGCATTATCGTGGCTGTGGTGTGTGGCTTGGTCCCACTGTATACATGACTGCTCCCAAGTAAGATTTCTTTTAAGGATGTAGCTGATTGTGCAGCAAGACTATGGAATTACAGTGAGGGGGAAATGTAAGCTGGTTAAACCACACATTCCTCCCCCCTCTTTTCTTTTGAGTTTAATTTTTAGAATGGTCTGTAGGGTTTTTTGCCAATTGCAGTTCATCACTTTTTTTGGTGAAACCTTCATGGCTGGGGACTTTCCATGGTTATTTGGAAAAAGTGATGCAGATTGCAAATCATGTCTTAATTTAACTTAAAATATCTAAGCCTCAGACAACATGTCATCATACTAAAGATAATACACACACTCAGAAACTCAGCAGGTATCCTTTGAAAACTCACACCAGCAATACAAGTCCCCTTTATTTTTATAAAAAATAGTTAAATTCTATAGCTTATCCTAAATGAGATAATTAAATTCATGCATCAGCTATATCTTTTTTCTTTCCTTCCTGGCTGATAATGGGACCATACAAGAGAATAATTGGGTAGAAATAAGAGGCTATTGAAAAATTTTAATGGGATTTCAACAAGCAACTAGTAAGTTAGCTACATTTCTTCTGATTTATTGCTCCAATACAGAAAAAGCATGGCCTGGAGTTCAAAGCCTACATCTCCAGCTAAATATAAAATCATGGAGTCATAGAATTATTTGAGTTGCAAGAAACCTTAAAGATCATCCAGTTCCAATGCCCTGCCATGGGCAGGGACACATTCCATTGCATCTGGTTGCTCCAAGCCCCAACCAGCCTGCCCTTGAACACTTCCAGGCATGGAACAACCACAGCTTATCTGGACAACATATGCCAGTGCCTCATCATCCTTGCAGCTAAGAATTTCTGCCCAAAATCCCATCTAACCCTGCTCCCTGGCAGTTTGAAGTCATTCTCCCTTGTCCTGTCCCTCCAGGCCCTTTTCCAAAGTTCCCCTCCAGCTCCCTTGAAGCCCATTTAAGCTCTGACAGGGGCTTTAAGGTCTAACTGCAGTCTTCTCTTCTCCAGGCTGAACACCCTCAGTTCTTCCAGCCTTTCTCCAGAGCAGAGAGGAAGTTTATCAGATGTCTCAGTTAAATGATATCTTACCAAACCTATGTTCTCTACTTTTAAAACATCTTATAAGACATGTGCATGCATTTGTACAACTTTTTTATTCTTGCTCTAATACACAAAAAAAAAAAAAAATAGGTCCTCATGATGCCTTAAGAGGCCATCTAAAAACAGAGAGTAGACAGGAATAAGGGAATAAAGGCAGGCATTTACTTGAAGGGCATTCAAAGGTACACCATGGGGAGCCACAGGCTACTGCCAAGATGGACCCCAAGATGGACGACAGGTCACGAGTTCTTCACACTTTTATAGGTTTGGTTCATTTGCATATCAGGATTAATTCTCCAATTAAACCTTCAGTTTAATGATGCAGTTTCCCCAAGCTTGTCCCTCCTCCCCCCCTTTTAGAGGCTTTGGTATGCATTTTGGGCCTAGGACAGTCTGAGTGTCCTTGGAGAGTAGGCCTGGAGAGGCTTTGTTATGTTTCCCTAGCATGAGAGAGCAGAAATTTACAGGCTACAAGAAACTTCAGAGTTACACACTAAGCAATACAGGATTTGAAAAATATGAAAATTAAAACCTAAGGCACACTCATACTTTGCATCTTGAAGGGATTCAGAGGACCTAATGCATAAAAGATAATTTAAATAGTGATTAAAAAAATTTAAAATGAAATTTCCCCAAAATTCAGTGGGACAACAGAGATATTACACCAAACTTATTTTGAACAAGTATCTTAACTCTGCTGGAAAGCAGCTGCTTGGTAAGCAAAATAATCAAAATTACAAGTATTTGGTAGTATATTGCACTAGAACGTTTATATTCTGTAAATATTCAAGGGAAGAAAAGCCACAGAACTTTCTTTATTTTTAGTCCATGTTCTCAAATTAGACCTTAAAGTCTATATTTAGACACTTCAAGGCTGATAATATTTCAAAGGTGCTGAGCACCTCTGCTTTCCATTGACACAGAAGACTTCTTGACACTTCTCTGAATGAGATCACATTTCTCAGAAAATCTAAACTTGGTTGTAAGAACCCAGTTTTGACTCATATGCCTGCAAATTTCACTCAGTAGAAATGTGTCTCTAAACAAAAGATAAACTAAACTGACACTCTAAAGTTAAGCAAACCCCAATGCTTCAAGGGCTTCTGACATACATACATGGTAGCTGTGATCCTTTACAGGGAAATGTAGGTTTACCAAGGAATTTGATCACAAAAGTTGCGGCAAAGGCACTTCTAGGAAAGGCACCAATAATAACAAAGTTTATTAACTCTCTTGTATGCCCAGAATGTAGAGGCTGGTACTGAGTCCTTAGAAATTGTATTATAAGGAATCAAGCAACACTTGAATACTGTTCTCCATCCGGCTCTGAATCCAGCCAGGGCCACCCCAGCAAAGAGCAGAGCTCATACCAGGATGAGGAAAAATCTCCTTGTTGGGTCTTTTCCACCTTATTTCAGTTGAAGGCACCCTTCTGCCATTTCAAGGTTTCTGGTAGTTTCAATCTAGAGACATTACAAAATTCCTCATCTCTTACATCTCTCCATACTGTGTCTGTTGTCCCCATGACAAGAAAAAAACATTGTCTGAGCTAAAGAAATCCATACAGCTCCAAGCAGTCTTTTGCAAGTACAAGGTGCCCTGGAGGAGTATCAACTGAGTCACAATTTTTCTTGTAGGCACCTGATCATTGTTGAAATGCCATGAGACCACTGAATACATGCCCAATGGACCATCTCCAGATGAAAATACTCTCTTCTTACCACTGACTTTCTACTAAACCCCACAGCTCATAGCAATAGTAGGGCTGGGTGGTGTTTGGGTTCCATCTCTGAGGCAGATTTCATTTGTGTCAAGTCTCAAATCCATGGGGAATTTGTCCAATTCCTATTCCTCTTCCACGAGCAAGCTGTAAGAGCAGTCCATCTTCTCCATTGCTCTTTTGAACTAAGAAGTGCAGCAGTAACTCAGGGAACAAAAAGTAATACAAAACATACATTGCAGGATACTTGGGGTCAGGTTTTCCATTCATCGTGTATCAAGCTTTCACACTTTATGCTTTGTATGACATATTGTGGGATGTGAAGGCATTGCATTATCTGCATGCATCATACACAAAATATGAGCCTGATTGCCCACAGATCCCCCAGGATCTTCACTGCAATTGGCAGTACTGTTGCAGCAGAAAGTTGTTACATTTCCTGTAGTCCACAATGTGTTGACTTCCTATTGCTACAGAGATGTAAATATGAAAAATAGCAGGATCTGAGTCAGATAAAATCATGGGACCTCAGACCAGATTACCAGTTAGATTTTTAAAAAAATTAATTTAGTTTTATTTTGTTTTGGGGAGTTTTTTGGTTATTTGTGATTTTGTGTTTGTTTTTTGGTTGGTTGGGTTTTTGTTTGTTTGGCTGGTTGGTTGGTTGGTTTGTTTTGTTTTGTTGGTTTTTTTCTTTTTTCTTTTTTCTTTTCTATTAAAGAGCTTCTGATTTTGCCTAAATGGCAGTCAGGTCCTGGACAAGCCAGGGAAGGTGTGATTCCTCACACATGACTTTAGATATTTGTGGTGATGTCTGTACCTGATTGAGTCATCCATGACTGCCCTTACAGTCAGTAAAGAGAAGGGGGCACTTTTAGGCTATGTTTCATCTCATCTCTTTTAGACACTGCCTTCCCAAGGAGAAGGTGAATCACACTCTGGGACCGTTTTCCCTTGGGTTATAAGGAGAGCCCAGAGTGACTCATATCCAAGGATGCTTTTGGTCAGACTGATCCCAACCCTGTTTATGTCTCTGTTTCCCCCTCTTTAAAATGGACCCACTTTCTCACCGGGACAATATTGGCTGATGTCGGTGCTCTTTGAATGCAGGGAATAACTTGCACTTTGCAACTGGTGATTTCACTATCAAGGCCCTGGGGTGGTCAGACATGGTATGGAATGTGTTAGGCAAAGTTATTTATTAGTTAATCTGTGGTAGGGCTTAAGAAGCTAGAAGGGTGAAATATGATGCTGTAGCGTATTACATCTAAGTGGTTCCAGTGCTATTTGAACTCTGATTTCATAGAAGAATGTAATGGTTTGGGGTGGAAGGGACCTTAAAGCTCATTCAGTTCCATCCCTCTGCCATGGGCAGGGGCATCTTTTACTAGACCAGGTTGCTCCAAGCCCCATCCATCCTGCTCTTGAACACTTCCAGGGATGGGGCAGCCACAGCTTTTTTGGGCAACATTTGCTGGTACCTCACCACCCTCACAGCCAAGAATGTCTTCCAAATATCCAACCTATTCCTGCCCTCTGTAAGTTTCAAGCTGTTTCCACCTTAATAATTTCAAATGGGAATGGAGAGACATTTAGGAAGACACATTTTCCATGTTGCCTTCAATTAACATGTTCTCAGGTTTCCCCAGATGACCTATGCTGCTGTCCTTACATTTTTTGAGCAGCAGATATAGAAATTATGACTAAAGGTCTGGCACTGGACTACCTGCAGTTCAGTATTGATAACTTGTTTCCTGTAGTGTTTCCCTGGACAATTTGCTGGCTTCTTTTTGAACCATTTAAAGCCTTTCTTCCATGGAATAAGACACACCGAGACTTTATAAAACTATTTATATTGGCCAAATTTCTCTGTCAAGCTACAAATAAAAATGTAGAGCCTACAGGAGAGGTGGAGAGGGACTTTTGAGATGGGCAGGTACTGACAGGACAAGGGGGAATGGCTTGAAACTGAAAGAGAGTGCATTTAAATTGGAAGAAATTATTGACTGTGAGAGTGGTGAGGTCCTGGCACAGGTTTTCCAGAGAAGCTGTGGCTGCCCCATGCCTGGAAGTGTTCAAGGCCAGGTTGGACAGGTCTTGGAGCAATCTGGTCTAGTGGAAGAAGTCCCTTCCCATGGCAGGGGGCTGGAACTGGATAATCTCTAAGGTCCCTTCCAACCCAAACCATTCAATGATTATGAAATCAAACCCACACCTGAGTCAGGAACCTGCCTGGCTGCGAGGTGATCACTCCATCGTGAGTTTTTGAACCATGTCCTACCAGTACCCACCAAGGTAGCGGACTGGTGGTGGTGGTGTGAAATCTTGTCTTTTTTTCTGTTCCCAGCAAAAAGTCACTTCATCATGATACCAGAAAGGTAAAATCAATAATACAAGCTAAGGCCATGCAGAGGGGAATTACTCCATGTGAAGCGCTGATCAGAATGAAATGATGACAAATCATTAAAAAGGGTTTAGTTGATGCTCACTTGTAGAGTGATCATAAAAAAAAAAAGAAAAAAATGTTGAGATATTGCTGTGCTAATTCACCCCCCACAAATTTCCCTTCATGCAGCACTAGACTCATGACTAAGACTTCTTTCCCAACTCGTCTGTGCTATACTGGAGTAAGTGAAAACAATCTTGACTGTTAGGGCAATAACTGTTTGCACCAGGGCTTTCTTGGGGTTTTTATCCTAGAACATGAAGGTGATCAGATTATGAGTGGGAAAAAGATTAAGTAAGTAAATAAAATACAAATACACATACTTCCAAAATATCCCCAGGTTCAGAATTGCTAACTGTTCCTTTTGAAGAATTGAAGAGGGTATTAAAAGAACTCACACATCTGCAGTGTGTCCAGTCTGCTCTTTGCAATACCCCCTTTTGTTACTGAGGGGATCTTGATTTCTTTTAGTGAACTTCATAACAAAGACCTTCAGGAGTTTCATGTTCTCTGCTCCAGCCCCATATGACAGCAAAAATAGGTGTGCAATATTTATTATAGTTTATCTACCCTAACCTACATACTTCCGGTATTTCTGAAGACATTTCTGCACCCAAATAACTCATTTAATTGGGAATTCCTCATTGATAATAGAATTTATTTTCCTAAAGATGTCAATTTTGCTTAGGTTCTGGTAGTGTCTGATGACTTCATCTCTGATCAGGGCTGTGTGAGATGTTCTACAAATATGGACTCAATGGCATAACTAGAACAAGCAGTTAAAAATAGTGGGCAAAGATGATTTATTCTTCTGTATACTGTGTGGGAACGGAAGTACAGAGAAAAATCTCACAAGAGGGACATAGCCAGGAACTGAAACATGCCATCCAGGTCCATGTATGATTTTCTGAGAGGTCTAGGCCATAGCAAAAAAGGACACATCAACTGTAAGTGGAATCCAAATGTTTAGACCCAAACCAAAAGAAGGCAGGATGAACATCAAGAGGCCTGAGGTAAAAAAAAAACTGGTTTTTGATTATGAGCTAAAGAAAAAAGAAGAAGCCTATGTTGGTATACAAAGTTAGGAGAGATGGTTACATTTATGTGAAACTATTTTTCAAAAATCCTTGTTTTGCACTTATCAAAATGAGAGTAGAGTAAGTTGCAATAACTGAAGCACCAAGATGTTGAAAATATTGTATCTATTGTGCATGGTTGGGAGGATCCATAGCACAAATATATATAACTGAAATGTGCAAAATTTCATATAGCCTAGATGGAAAAACTCAGAAAAACTTGGATGCTGAAGAAGACACTGTGGGAAGATGCTGGTATCTTCCAGGCTTCCAGGTCATCCTGACCTCATTTTTTTTACAGCCTTAAAATCTCATTTGCATTTAAAGAAATATAAGCATCTTATGTCTTTTGACCACAGTCCTGGTCTGATGGGAAGATGGATGATCTTGCTTATGTGTGTGCAGAACCTCAGACCAAGGTAGCCAGGTGGGTTATGCTCACCACTGTGTGTTAGGTACCATGTTCTGTGCTGCCAGGTGCTCTTGGGACCTCTCTTTGTGTATTTGTTCGTGGTCTGCTTGCCTGAAGATGATGCAGGAAAAGGATTTTTTTTTCCCCCAGGTGTTCTGAGACTTGCTGGTGCAAAATGCAGGTCCTACATTTATGCTACAGCCTGGAGAGCAGGTTGTAGGCATATGCCTTCTTCCTTGCAAGCAGGATCAGACCACACAAGAGCAGCCTCTTACATGGGCATCAGCTCCTTAACTAACTAAATTGCATCTTAATTTGTGAGGCCCTGGGCCAGGCTGCACAGAGAAGCTGTGGCTGCTCCATCCCTGGAAGTTCAAGGCCAGGCTGAATAGGGTTTGGAGCAACCACATCTAGTGAAAGGTGTCCCTGACTATGGCAGGGCATTGGAACTGGAAAATCTTTAGGTTTCTTCCTACCTGAACTATTCTATGATTCTATAACTTTATGATTCTGTAAATGCAGATCCTGCACTACCTGGAGTGCCATTTCCCACAGACACTGTCACTGGGGCAAGACCTAGAAAACTAAGCAGTGGTTAAGTGTCCTCACAGGTCACCTTTTCTTTTTCTGAATTGCTTTGTATCAGCAAGTAGGTTTGTTGCCTGATTCTAAATATTGAGTTTTTCATGTATCATTGAAGTAAAATCTGTGATAGTGCTATCTTCAGACAAGAATCTTCAAATTCTTCATATTTTGAGCACTTTATAGACCTCATTGGGTACATTAGTAATGAAATTGAGATTGGGCCAGCAACAAGAAATCTGATAGTCAGATTTGAGTTGAGAAAAAGTATCTGGATTGGTATGACTGTAATTCATTAGTCACCACTTGAGCAGACCCCAAGACTTTTTTTCTCACTGAAATCAGCGGAACACTGGGTATGTGTTCAGTGTTTCAGATTTGTCAAAGCAGAGAGGCACGTACTAAATCCCCTGCACTTCAAATGGAATTAAGGCTCCGAGCTTACTAAAAATGGACACTTTGAACAGGATGTAATCTATAAACCCTGGAGCAAATGATCAAAAAGCACATAAAGTATTCCCTACTGGTTTGAGCTTCTCATTGAAAATCCCAGTGCCCTTTTCCTAACGAGGTCATCACCCACAGCAGATTGCAAGGTCACATTTCTAGCTGTGCAAGAGAAAAGCCATTTCCTCTGGGCATACCATCCAGCATATCCTATGCACAATGGCAAGGCTCTTCTAAGAAGTTATTTGTCCAGTTATAAGACTCTTTGAAGGAAGGCAATGCCCTCTCACCCTGACCAAGTATTCCAGAAGCTGCATTCCAGCAGCTGTCCATAGCATAAGCTAAATATTTATCTAGAGGTCTGAAGTTTGAAATACAGAGAAACAAAAAGGCATGCTGTTGTACTGACCTTTCCAAATTCCCAGTAAATGGGCTCTGTAAACCACAGAGATGATGTGCATTCACTCCACAACATGTTCAGTTACCACTCTGAATACAAGAAAAATTTGGTGTGCAAGTGAATAAGCAAACATGGACATCTTCTAGAAAGGAGATGTGAAACTCTCAGAAGGATCCCATGTTCACCATGACACCAGATGCTGAAGGATATAACTTCTCAGTCCAAATGATCAGACAAATTTGGGGTATTCTCAGTTGTTTTTCCAGGATGGGTGAAACAACCAGGCTGTGGATGGATCTTGGAAATTTTAGTCATCTTAGACTTTGGATATCCAGCCTGGGTTTGAAAATGAGGAGTAATAAGGGACTTGAATGGGCTTTTGGTATGGAAGGCTTCTGGGAGATAAAACTAGGTGTGAAAGCACTTGTAAAACTCTAGCTACCTTGTTCCATACATTTCTCTCTGACTGCAGGAAATGGAGATTGTCAATGTGATCCTATAATTTATCTCCCTGAACGATTCCCAATTCTGCCTCCCTGATTATCCAGAGTAAAGAAAAGCTAATTTATCTTCAGGAATGAGCACACTCCATAACTTTTCACCCTCCATTTCACACAATCCTCCAGCACTGCCCAGGAAATCTTGTAAGCACAGTCCCTTCCAGAACACTCCCATGTGCACCCAAAGACAGACACATGTCCTGGCCACCACAATGTAAAACATCATCAGGGCTGCAGTATGGAGTTGGTGAATTCAAATGCTTTTTCTGAGAAGATACAAGCACAGAGTATGAATATATAGTGCCAACATATATGCACTGGAAACAGAAATAGGATTCCCCATGGCCCCTGCCTTAAGGCTAGCCCTCTCTCCATAGGACAAACACCTTTAGTAAAGTACTTGTGACTTTTGATGCCTGCAAAAGGCTTTAGAGATCAGGCAAATGCCCTTCTTAATCCTGAGACACTCTTTCAAAGATATTGGCATGATGAAGTTTGTGTGAGTTTGTATTGCTTCCCAAATTTCTATAGAGGAAAGCTAAAACTGTGGCTTGTCCTTATCCTTGGAGTGGGACATGGCTTTTATGCAATATGATCATGTCTGGTTTGTCAAAAACCATGGGTTCATCAGAGTCAGCAGTGGAAAAGGCAGCTAGGTGGTGGTCCACCAAATGGTAACTGAAGCATGTTTCATAAAATACTGACATTTGAGCAATTGGGTGAAGCCATCTATTTCTAACTGAATAATGGCAGCAGGAGGAAAATCTGGGTAGAAATGTCTGTCTAGGAACATAAAACATTTTTGTGCTACTCGCACATTGCACAAATTTTCAGCATCTGTTTGTTATTCAGTGCTACCATGGAATCTTTCTGCACACAAGATACTTGAGATAAATTCATCTCAAGATCTGTGAGTCAAGGCAGCTGCAAAACAATAATTTTCTGTCTCAGGAGGGCATGGTGAAAAAGACCTTTGCAATGAATTATGCTCTTACTACAGAGAGAAAGGAATGCATGGAATGATTTAGCCAAGCTGTGTATAGCCCAAGGCTCAGTGCCAAGGAAGGAGGGAAGATAGTCAGATCCCTTTTATAGCTTAGCCCCACCCAGCTGGAAAGAAACGGGGCAAAGTGGCTGAAATAGCACAGATGGAAAATGCCAAGAGTCATGGAGAGCAAGAATGAGGAGCAGGGAGAGCATCTGAAACAGCACTTGTGAGTAGTTTTTCTTCTAAGAGAAGGCAAAAGGTGCTTGGAGTTGCCACAGCAAACAAGTTTGGGCAAGCAGGCATATATATTGGGAGTCCCCAAGACAGAACACGAAGCAGCAGCATGCACACATCGTGCTTCAAAGTCTCTATTTCTGCAGAGACATGAAGGTGTTATAAACGAAGGGAGATATGAAGCTGTCGCCACTGGTAGCTGCGGAGGTGCCTCACCCTGGGTCCCAGGGGAGGGACCCTGCAGGGTACGGTCTGTCCCTGTCCCTGCTCCCATGTCACGTGTGCCCCATACCTGTTCCTGGTTGGTTGGTTGGGGTGCCTGGGAACTCCAGCCATGGGACCCTGCTCTCTTCCCGGGCCCCGGGCGCCCCAACCAACCAATCGGGAACAGGCATGGGGCACACGTGACATGGGAGCACAGGCGGCCATTACAACCGGTAGCTGATCTTTTTTGCAGTTAGTTTAGCAAAGAGAGGGAGAAGGAGGGACTTGTAAAGGACCTGGTGGGAAGTCATAGAAAAGGATATCATGATGCTTATTCCTCATGGAGAGGCAGAAAATACAACACTGATCATGTTAATGGCCACCAGAGCAGTGACGAGAAGTTGTGTTAATATCTGTAGGACTGACAGGAGGTGTTAAGATTAAATACCAAATACTGTGGCTCTTTCTAAAGATGCATTACCTAAAGGCTAGAGGTAGTGAAGAGCACATGAAGTCCAGGCTGCAGTTTTTCATGTTCATTTCATTGTCCAAAACCTTCGGGTTCTGCAGATCTCTGTTTCTCCCCATTTTGCTTGAGCTTCTTTCTACCTACTGACTTCCTATAACCAACCCTTGCTTAATTTAGGGGATCTGTTGGTCCCTAATCATCAACAAGTTCCCAGACATCCTGCAGCCCCTTGGTACCCAGGCTGCAGTATCTCTGTCCCAGGTACCTGTTCTGCAGACAATGTGTGAGGGATCAGCACATTCACAGCTTATATCTGAAGCCCCAGAGGTATTTACTCTGTCCGTGTGTTTCAAAAAACTTTTCCTGTAATCTAATGGCATAAACCCCTGCTTGGATGAAATTCCCAGCATCATTGTTTAACTGAATACATTTATTAGTGTACTTAAAATTCCTGTCTCACAACCTTTGTCATTAGTGAACACCTAAAAAACATATTTTATAAAGACTGAAAAAAAAGGGTTTGAGGACCATAAATATGTTTTTTGTTCATTACAATATACATTTGAAAGGGGGTCGTTTTTTCCTTATGAGCAGGGACAAATTAGGTATGAAAAATACAGAAAAGTTCATGAACAGGGAGAGCAAATAGCACAACAAATGTGTTCATGTGGCTGAAGCGCTTGACTTGAGGTCAAAGGGTCAGATTTTGATTTCAGCTCTGCCATGGAGTAGTCTTGGCTGAGATGCTTTGCCAGATCTGGACTAAGTACATTAGTAATTGTCTGTCATTGTTGTGATGGACATGAGGATATTATGTTCCTGCTAGTTGGCACTAAAATGTTCATATCTTCCAGCCAAGGTTTTGATTTGACTTTACATCAAAGCCCTAAAGACAAGACTTAGGTTGGTACCTTCTGCTACCTGATTCTACAGAGAAGCTCTGAGCCTGAGCTGATTAACGTAGCACAAGGGACAGCCAGGTGACAATGTTCATGTATGGATGGGTACTTCTTCACACAAGTGACCCAGGATCTTGTTCTTGCTCCACTGGATAGAAGGAAGAGACTTGATTTGATACTCTGACATATCCAAGGCTTCTTTCGCTCTTTCCTGGGACACAAGCTGTCAAGATCCTTACTGTCATGGGATGAGAAATATTCTCCTAACAGAAATTTTGGACAATGGAATCTAGCAGCAAGGATACAAAGCCTGGTGCTGAAGCAGGAGGGTCATGTCTTGGCTAGAGGTGTTTCAAACATGTTTCCATTCTCTGACCTAGCTAGTGAGAAAGGTCTTTGTTTCCCCAACTTTGGAGATCTCTGTCTCAAGGAAGGCAGCACCTTGCACCCTGCAGACCTGAGGATTTCATCATGTGGCAAAGGCAAAAAAAAAGCCATATTCTACAACAGTCACCAAATTCTTTTAAAAGTAGAAGTCCTCATAAGTACACACCTGCCCAGATCTTATTGATTTCCATAGTATTTGGGTGCCCTTATGCCTCTTAAACCTACTCAGCATGTCAGCTGTAAAGTGGAAATACATCAAATGCCTTCTTTGTCTGGTGTACATAGGATGCTCTTTGGGAAAAGTAAATCTCTTACCAAGTGTTTACTCAGCATTAGTAGCAGCTGCTGGAGTACAACCTGCATCTGTTGGTAATGCAGCTGATGACTGAGAGAAACCCTGTTGAAAAGGACTAGGGGTAGTGGTGGATGAAAGGCTGGAGATTACTCAGCAATGTGTGATTGAAGACCAAACAGTCGACCAAACAGTCAACCATACCCTGGGCTGGAACACCAGAAGTGTGACCAGCAACTTGAGGGATGGGATTCTGCCTCTCTGCACTGCTCAGGTGAGATGCCACCTGCAGTGCTGCCTCCAGCCCTGGGATCCCCAGCATCAGAAGGACATGGAGCTGCTGGAGTGAGTTCAGACAAGACCACAGAGATGTTTTGAGGGCTGGAGACACTCTGTTCTGGAGACAGGCTGGGAGAGCTGTGTGTGTTCAGCCTGGAGAAGAGGAGGTTCCAGGGAGGTGCCAGTACCTAAAGGGGGCTTATAAGAAAAATGGAGGCAAACTTTATGGTAGGGTCTGTTGAAATAAAGCAAGGGGTATTGATTTTAAACCAAAAGAAGGTAGATTCAGACTAGACATAAGGAAAATACTTTTTACTGTGAAATACTGGCATAGATTGCCCAATGAGGTGGAAAGTGCCCCATCCCTGGAAATATTCAAGGTCAGATGGGACAAGGCTCTGAACAAACTGGTCTAGTGGAAGGCGTCCCTGACTATGGCAGGGCATTGGATTAGATGACCTTTAAATGTCACTTCCCACCAAACTATTCTGTAATTCTATGATGTTGTCAGGAGTCTGTATGTAAATGCCACAAGGCCTTGGAGAGCTGACAGGACAATCAGAGGTGTTTTGTAAAGGACTTAGCTGCTTAAGTCCCCTGTCTGTCATGTCTCCCCCTTTAGATTTCTGAGAAGTATCCTTGCCCTGGGAGCTTTCTGGATGTAGGTTTTGGATCTTCACTTACCTTGAAGCTTTCACTCTGTTTGAGGTTCTGCAGTCAGTAGCAGGAGGAGTTTTCTTCCTAAGAGCAGTTTTCACACACACTGTGATGAGACTTTTGAGTGACCCGTCACTAACATTCTCAGATGACAGAAAAAATTCATCACTTGGTGGCTCCAGAGATGACTGGAAGATATAAAAGGGGAAATGGTGGAGCTGGAACAGATCCCAGAGGACAGGAGTAGCCTGGTCCCACACAAGGACTGGAGGGTGTGATGCCAATCCCCATCATTTGCTCATGGTAAACCAAGGACATGTTAACAGAAGTCAACAATATATGAATTAAACTGGATGGTTGGAAGAAGAGCCATTTCCAGAGATGGCATCGGTAACACATGTGGTCCTAATGTGACCAATATGTTGAGAACTTTGTTGATTAAAAATCCCATATCAGTGTTCCAAGCACCTGGGTAGAGAACAAAAATCCACCCCAATCATAAGCTGAAACACTGGTCATCATCTATAGAAATGAAAGCTGATAAGGCAGAAGTTGCCTTGGTCAGAGCTGTTTGTTATTTGAAATGGTCCCATATAGAGAAATCTTGAACCAGAAATGCAGGGAAGCCAAGAGGGAATGAGATATTAAGCCACCACAAGGGATAAAAGGGAGAATGTTTCAATATGTAAACAGTCAGAAATCTTCTGGGTAGCAGATATGAATATTCTCTCAGAGCAAGAGGACAATGGCCAGTGATGACACAGAGTAAGAGAGATTGAAGATGAAATAGTTTTTCTGTCTGGTCTAAGTTTTATCTGCAAGTGAATTGAAAGGTCAACAAACAGGCATTTCCTGGCTGAATCCTCATTGTTCAGCCACTGCTGGTTTTATTTTAGTGTAGAATTGATATTAATTATTTGCAGAGCATCACAGATGTATCACAGACCTGCAGGAAGCAAGACATGAGATCAAAACTTGGGAAAATGGCGTCCAGCTCCTTCCTGCATTGTCCCACCTCGCAAAGCTTTTGGCTAGACTTCTTAACTGACCCTGAGGCTTTGCTGCCCTCTGAGACTTTGCTCCCCTACAACAAAGACAAAAACATGCCCGGTCACTCTTGCTTGCTGAGATGTAAGCTCCTCGGTCCAACATTAGTGAAGGGATGCGTTGGGTTCCCCAGGTCTTCCATCTTCCTGGGAAGTAGTTGATTTTGCAAGGGCTCAACATGCTGAAGGAAAGCAAAGGCTTGGGTCACTGGGCAAGTGATTCTGCTGACTAGGAGGTGGACAGAGACCACCTTCCATGACTTTTCCAAGCTCTTTTACAAGCAGGTTAAGAGCATAAGGATGACTGTGTTGAATCAGACCAGGTCTGCTCCCTTTCCTCATCCCTTCTGGAGTGGAAGGGTGGGAAAGAAGCATACAAACACCACCAGCAGGTCATGATACTGCCCCAATAACTCCTCTGTGCCTGCAGAGTTGTGGCTTAGGGACTTATGAAGCCCTAGGTTGTACTTCTGTGTATGAATACAAATACCAGAATACTCTTATGAATATTTCTTCCCTTAAAGAGTGGTCTTTAGGATCTGTATAAATGCTCAGTATTCATAATACCTGATGAAAAAGATGTCCATAACTGTACTCCAGACTTTGTGAAAAGTCAGAATCTTGACTCTTTTATAAGCCTACTGCCCAATAAAATCATGACCCTAGTTCTGCCATTACTAGAAACAATGTGTAATTATTCTCCATGACCTGGAGTACCTGTTTTGTGGAGGTGTGTATTGTGTCTGCCTCATGTAATCTCTTGTGAGGCTGGACAGTCATAGTCTGTTCATACAAGTCTGAAAATAACATTCTTCATTCCGATCCTTGGAAATTTTTTCTAATTCTGCTATATCTTTGATAAGGAGTAAAGCTCAGAGAACAAAAGACTTGTATACTCTGTGGTTTCTTAAGTGACATCATCCTGTAGTTCTCTGCCCCTTCCCAAGTAATGACTTCCCCATAATAGCTTTTCCTGAATGTTTATCCTGAGTGTTCAGTTGACATTTTCATAGAACTCATTTTGTATGACCCCAATATTTCTTTACTGAGCGCTAAAAGGTGTTTCAGAGAGACCTTCTGTTTGAGGAGGAAAGGGTTTTTTATGTTAATATACACAACATGGTCTTTACTGCCTTTGTCTTTTATCTCTCAGCCTCTCCTTTTACAGAATTTGGTGTGTAATGGAATACAACTCATGTGTTTGGCCATTTCCTTTAGTTACTAGAAATATCAGCTTATGTGATACCTGCCAGTCCCTTTACTGCATTTTCCTGCCTTTGGCATTGGTCAGCAGTGACTCTTTGGAGTAGGGGAGTGTGAGCAAACTCCTCTCTGCTTGCAGCATCTGGCTTTGCAAGCAGGTACTGGAACATGGGCAGTACCACACTGAAGCACTTTTTAGTCATGCTTTTCTGTCCTGCCCAGGACTTAACTATAGAATCAGAGAAAGGTTCAGATTGCAAGGGACTTTAAAAATCATCTTGTTCCAATTCCCCCTGCCATGGACAGGGACACCTTCACTACATCAGGTAGCTCCATGCCCCATCCAACTTGGCCTTGAACTCTTCTAGGGATGGGGGAGCCACAATTTCTCTGGACAATCAACCTATTCTTATCATGCATTAGAAGAAATTTTACCTCCTTTATTACCGCAATAAACAACAGCCTTCCAGGTAAGTAACAAAGAAAGCCCTTACTGGCAGGCAGGGAGGTAGATAACTTCTTAATTGCTTCTTTGGAAAGAGTTCAGTTATAACCATTTCCTAAGTGTGGAAGTAAACACTTAGTGTCGGTTGCTCCAGCATTCAAGGAACTCCTACCAGGTCTGACTTACAGACAAGAAAATGGTCTTCCTGCTGAGTAGGATTGCACAAAAGAAATATCTTGTTTTAGTCTTCCTAAATGTCTCAAAAGTCACAGAAAAGCAAACAAGAAAAAGAAACAAAAAACCACCCAGTCATATAAAGCTGTGTCTCTTCTAATCCATGCTCCTATGTGGAACAGCTGGGACTAGCTTGTTAAGAGACACCAACTTAAAGTCAGCCTAATCTCCTTCACAGAGTGAATAACAGATAAAAACACAAGTGCTTCTGACAACAGACCACATGTTAATAGACAGCAAACAAGGGCAACGCTGGAAAAGAAATCTGCTTCCCCCTCTGTTCTTCATAAAAACCCCTACTACCTAAATAGAGCTAGTAAAGCTCGTTCAAGCTATCTTGACAGGTTATGTTATTGTTAGTCTTTTTCTAGCTAAAGGGTCCAAAGCAAAAAATAATCATCTGGGGGGATTGGCCTGAAGCTTATGTCCAGGTATCCAGGAAAATTTATCATTCACATTGTCTCTTTGGTGTGTGTGGTATGGATAGCTCCTTTCCAGCTGAGTTTGGGAGCAATAAGCTTTATTCACCATAATCACAGGAACCACTTCATCAATGTGCAGCTTGACTTGAATCACCTTAAAATGCCCAGTTGTAGTCATGTCAAGGGTCTGATAACATTTTTATGCACCAAGGCTAGTCTTTGAACTTTGTAGGGTAGCAGTCATCCCAGAGCAGTGGCCTGGGTTTTGTAAGGACTTGTGTAGCACTGACCCACTCATCCCCTCAGAGGCCTTCTCATGAGCCTCAGTAGATACCAGGGCATGACTGTCTCCATCCTAATAGGAAGTCTAATAGACAGTTGGATTATTTGAGATATCCAAGCCAAGGAAAGCAAAGCTTGGCTGTGGGAGGACTGTTTCAGAGTAGCTGGAGGTCATATCAGAGGTGAGAACATAAACCAACCCAAATCTCCCTTCTGGATGACTAATCGGGCTGAGCCACAACTGAAGATCAGATGGTGTCTCATCTGCAGCCAGACTCTGCTATCACACTCCACTGGTGCTAAAAATTAATAGTGTGATAATCACCTCTCCAGAGGAGAAACTATTCTGAGTGTAAAAGGTGCATCTCACTTTGAAATGCCAGGAGTACTACAAACACAAGAAATTATAAAGCCCAGTTTCCTAATGAGCTGCGGCTCTTGGTTGATTCCTTTGGTGCCTGCAAAACTGATGAGCTCTAACTCTCATTTTTCTTGCTGTTGTGATGCCATGGTGATTTTTTGCCTTTTCTTTTATATATCTTTTATATACCCTTTTATATAGCTTTTATGTATCCTCAATGCTTTTAGCATTCATATTTGTAATTCCTTAAGTTTGATAATTTATCATAGTCCCAATATTCCATTAAGCCAGGAGACCAAACATCCTGGAGGCCTTGCAGTTGGAGGCCAGAAGGCCCTATGCTATCATGAGAAACCAAGGTCTTTTCTAGAACACAGCCTGTAAAGTAAGATTGGGCCAATCCAGGGGGGATTTCCTTGAGATAGGGGGATATCACTCTATTCATTTAAGATTCTCATTGAGGAATCTTTGATAGATATGCTAATTTGCAAGGTCTATAAATTGTATACATGATCTATCATGTGTGTGAATTTCGGGAGGTGCATTTTGTGTGCATTTTCAGGGTACATTTCGATGTGCATTTCAGTGCATTCCACCAGGACAAAGTGGTGCACCTTAAGGATCCTTAAATAAATATGGAGATAAAAACCCCTTTTCCCTTAAACCGTATTTGGTTCTTAATTTTAAGACCAGGGAAAGGCAAGAGTTGAAGTAATTTATAATGTTCTCTCTCTTACCCCGTTCTCAGATGAGCACTTGGAAGATGTCTCTCCTGCCCATCTGATGGGAACATGACACAGCTGAGACATGGAATAGACACAAACACCCACTCACAACACACAAAAGCCTTCTTTTGGGGGATTGTATGTGGTCAGAATGGTTTGCACCCAAATACCAAGGAATTAGAGAAAGTTCATAATTTCCAAGGCTTTGGAGCTAATAGGCATTATCTTATGGAACAATCAGTAAACTGGGATTCAATAGATCAGCATTCAGTATTTAATCTTCTGTTTCACTTTGTGTTGTTTAATTAATTAATTAATTCTGTGCTTCAGTTCCCTCTGGGCAAAATATAAACAATACTTCACATTTCTCTTTCACATTATTGTAGCTATTAAATATTTGTAGAGTCATTCAGATACCACAGTGGTGAGAACTATGGAAAAATCTATACATAACCCAGAACTGTTTATGTTTCTGCTGATAGCAGAGATATCACAGAGATTTTCTTATATAAGTGGGAGAGGTATTGGGGGAGGTTTGTTTGTGTTCTTTTTTCATCAAATCCCCAAGTGTGGAGTAGATGCTGCTTCTGTTGTGTTACACACTGAAAAAAATCCTTAAGCCCGGCATCATCATAGTACAAAAAAGGGAACAAATACTTTTTAGCAGCAGTGTCATTCTTCACATCTTCAAAGAACTTTACAAATATCTGCCAGGAAACTGACTTTCCACTCTGATGTTCAGATTCCCAGGGTACTATTTCTATTTTGGTGAAGTGTTATGACAGCATGACCTTCCTGAAAGAATAGCTTCAAGATTTGAGAACCCATCCCTAGCAGAGCTACATCTGAAACTGCATTTTTAAGTGGCTCATCTAAAATATATATAAAAGCATGTGTAAATAATCTCATTCTTTCTTACAAACTGACAAGATATTGTTCATAGAGGGAAGAATCAGCCAAGACTTTCTCCTCCAATGCCCAATAAGGGGGTTGAAGGCATGCCTTCATAGAAGGAATTGGGATTTAATAGCATAAACACAGTTTTTGAGGGGAAAAAAAGATAAAAGTTGAAATGGCATGTGCTAAGGAGGCCATCCTCCTGTCATTCCCACCTTCAGAGGTGATGAAGAGCACAGAGAGCTGCGGGTCTGCTCCTGGGACAGTGAATTGAGGATAGAAAGCTGAGCTTTGGATGAGATGCTTGGAGGACTTGGCCCTGGTCCTGGCCAGTTAAAGTCAGTGGTCATAGGAAGGGGTCTTCTCCATATCATTTCTCCTGGAGAGCTCCAAAATAGACTTGCCTGAGGAACTGAGACACAAGAATTCAGTCTAAGAACTTAATGGCATGGCCCCTCCAAGCTCAGGGGTGGGAATACACCTTTTACTGTAAGTGAGCAATGTAGCATGGCTAGCATAGGCTTTGGGGCTGATTCCTAGAGCAGTGTGATTGCGTGAGTTGGCATCTATGCATAGCAGAAGGATCTGTTTGCCAGACCCTTCTTTATAAACGCAGTAGTGAATGTGTTCTGGAGGGCTTCAAGATGGTGCAATGAAAACCAACTGCTCAGACACAGTCTCAGTAAAGGGTCCAGCTAGTGGAAAAGCTGCAAGATGAGCCCAGACTTACTCTGACAGCAGAAATCACCTGCACAACCTCAATCTGGAGGAAACCAAGGGCTTTTTTCACTTGGAATCTTAGATTCAAGGTAAAACTTGGTCATTGAAAAGGAAGGAGGAAGGCAGAAAAGAAGAAACTGCTTGCCTAAGTTTTCCACTGTGAAGTTCTGCAGGGCTTTGTTTTTTTGTTTCCCTCTCCCCATCAAAACATTAAACTTCACTTTTTTTTAGTGCGCAAACACATCCCAGCAGCATGGGCACTGAAATCCATCACCAAGGCAGAACAGCCTTGCAGCAGCCTCCTCTAGTATGATGCAGTGTAGCAACAAGCAGTGTAACCACATCAGTTTGGAGAAATAAACATTGGACTGAAGATTATTTAATGACTGTTTCTAATTAAGTAATTTGCTGACCAAGGTTGGCAACACAGGCTCCCACCTACCGTGAGGATTGTGGTCTGCAAGAAGTGTAAATCAGGGGAATTCTTTGAAGTCCAGATGTTGTGCCAATTTATACCCAGATAAGGATGTGAACATTTGAGTTTGTCACTTGCTTCCGCTGGAAAAAGGGCAGGCCCAGGTTTTGTTACTAAAATAGATCAAAGAGGTCAGTTTCTTGGAATCAGGGGAGGAAGGAAAGCCAGTCCCTGAAGATTTCCTGCTGCTTATGTAGAAGTGAAGAAACAGCCAAATAGAAAAAGTAAGCAACAGGGTTCCTGGTATAAGCAAGTCTCCTTTTAAACATCTTTCTCCATCTGGGATGTGTATAATTGCTATCTTCCGGTTCAAGCCACAAATAAAAGGCACTGTAAACATTTTAGAAGGGACTGGATTCATGCTACCTAAATATAGGCAATGAGCTGTGCTTTCCATGTTGCAAGCACCACTCTGTCTCTTACTAATAGAGCATGTACACTTCTATGCCACTAAGCCAGAGGAGCAGTGGCTGAGACCTGATCTAAGGCTGGTATTCATGGTTTTTGGCCATCACTCTCCAGAGTCAATGGTTTGCTTTGAACTTGCCCAGCCTTGACTCTGCTCTGAACTCTGTGTCTTCTGGGCTGATAAGCCCAGAAAGTCAACCATATCCTGGGTTGGATCAAAAGCAGCGTGACCAGCAGCACGAGGGAGGGGATTCTGCCCCTCTGCCCCACTCAGGTCAGACACCACCTGCAGAGCTGGTCTCACTCAGGTCAGATACCACCTGCCTCCAGGTCTGAGGTCCCCAACATCAGAAGGACATGGAGCTGCTGGAGTGGGTCCAGAGGAGGCCATGGAGATGTTCCAAGGACTGGAGCCCGTCTGATCTGGAGACAGGCTGGGAGAGTTGAGGATGCTCAGTCTGGAGAAGAGAAGGTTTTAGGAAGACCTCAGAGCCCCTGCCAGTACCTAACAAGGCTTCAAGAGTGCTGGAGATGGACTTTGGACAGGAGCCTGGAGAGAGAGGACAAGGGGGAATGGCTTCAAAATGACAGAGGGTAGGGTTAGATGTGATAATGGGCAGAAATTCTTGGCTGTGAGAATGTTGAGGCTCTGACACAGGTTGTCCAGAGAAGCTGTGGCAGCCCCATCCCTGGCAGTGTCAAAGGGCAGGTTGGACGTTTCTTGGAGCAACCTGGTCTAGTGGAAGGTGTCCCTGCCTAAGGCAGGGAGTGGAACTGGATAGTCGTGAAGGTCCCTTCTTGACAATGTTGGTTTTACGGTTGGACCGGAAGATCATAAGAGTCTTTTCTAACCTAAATTATTCTATGACTCTGTGTGTGTTACCATTCAGGCTACACTGATCCCACCAGCTGAGTGTGACAGTGAGATGAAAATACAAAGGTTCAAATGCTCTGGGTGGTAGATCAGGCCATTGGGGGGTGTTTGAGGTACAAAGCTTTTTGAACCAGTGTTGGAAGACTGCATGACTAGTTCTCTTGGATCAACTTCAAGCCTCAATAGAGCCAGAGGGGTAGGGGAAAATGAATAAAGATGGGCAAGCCAAATTTGAAAGCTTAAGTACCTCTCTGGCATAATTTGTTTCAGTACAGTCTGTAGCAAACATTTATTTAAGAGTGCATTTATACACACAGATGCTTTAAGACCTGATGTCCTGTTCATGTTTGCAGCTATGATGGTACAAAGTACTATGGTGATTTAGTGGTTATCTCCCTGCATATCACATTGTGTGTGTCATCACCTCATCTCATCACCTTCTGATGAAGGTGGTTGTCACCCTCCCAGCACAAGTGTAGTCCAGAGAAAATTCTACATCGTTAGTACAGTATGGCAAAGGCAGGCTGGTTGCTGTGCCCCAGGAGAACAGGAACACTCCTGTGCTCATAGTATCAGATCCTCCTTTCTCAGACATGTATTAGTAAGTCAGTTCAGACTCTTACATGGTTTCTTGAACTAGGCTTCAATAAAATCATCCTGGTGTGGTTAGCCTGCCCTGATGGACCCAACAAGTGTAAAAAAGGAAATAATTCTTTATCCCTGGTGGAATATTTTAAGACATGCATAAGCATCATGTCTATAGAGACAAAAACTGGATTATAGAAGTTAAGATTAATTGGAGATAAAGTATCAAAGAAGATAATGTATTGGTGGGTCATGCTCTAGACTTGGTAGTTTTGATGGGCTGGACTTCTTGTCAAACTGTCTACAAATTCACAGTTTGCACTCCTTGGAGAACATGTTAGTGATTGCACACAAATGTTTATCGACAGAATGAGAAATGATGAGCTGATGACAAAAATGAAGAAGCTGTTGGCAGCTCTTTTGGTCACAGATGAAAAGGGCTACAGCTCTTGCAGCATGTACACATCAGGGTGATTTCTTGGGAGAAATGAGTAAAAGGTGATGCTGTCTGTCTGGTTTATTGGTGTTTGTTTCCTAGAGACCTACTCAGTCCTTTGGGGAAACATTGGGATTAACAGGAATTTTTCCTGTAGGCTCAAGTGCTCTATGTTACCCCCTTTGTATGCTGACATACCAGGAGCTTGTCCTGCAAATCTCTAGAGAAATATGAGACATCTTCTTTACATCTTTGTTTAGAAATTTGGAGTCACTTTCTATTTAGTGTGATAAACTTCTACCTTAGACTTCTTCATACACATAAAAAGTGCTGTCATGGAGGTAATGAAATAGCAGAATGTTCATTTTGAGCTAGAGGAGCACTCAAGCTTATTTTAGGACAGCATATTTACTGCAAGTGAAAGGAAAGGATCTGATGTGGCATACAGCACTTTCGTACCAGCACAGAGCTTGATGGTAGTCGTTACATCACTTGTTTTTTGGAAAAGAAGATTGTCCTCTAAACCAAGACAGCAATAATAATGGTACAAAATCTGAAGGTAGTCCAAACCAACAGACCCCTTTCAGCATCACAATTTGGTGTGCAAGGGCACACAGGGAGCAGAATAGGTGGGACATATAATCAAAATAACAATACCAGCCAGTTTTATTAGATAGGTTGAATAGGGAAAAAGTATGTGACTTTTTCCCCTCACAGTGATTGTCAAAGGGAATGCATGTTTAACCAGATCCTAAATGTCTCACAATATTTTTAGGTAGCTGAAGGATTAACACAACATAAAGACTCCCCTCCTTACCAAAGTGCAGGCAGCTGTGTCCTGCAAAAACCCACATGCTAAAAATTCAAAAAACTCTCCCAGACATTTGTTGTGGCTATGACTATCAAAAATCACATCACTGTTATTTGAGCAGAGGGAGTGGCTGCAAACTCAAACACAGCTACTTGTTGCCTGAAAAACTGTGGACCCTGAGAATTTGATAAATTTTATTTGGGGGATTTTTTTAATCCAAAACCCACAGGGGTGAATGGGACAACTTCAAAATAACTTCAGCCTTTGCCTGTATGTACTTAAGTAACTTCATATGGGGACAATATTACTTCATACAGGGACAAAAATATTTAGTAATTCTTAGGTAAAATGTCTCAAGGAGTGAAGCCTGTAGAAATTCCTAGGATTCAAACTGATTTAAAGAAGAAATTAATAATACTCAAATACTGGAGCCAGAAAGGTTAGGCTAGTCAAGAGAAAAGAGTTCAAAATCAGTGAAAGTCATTTACTCCCTTCACATTCTTTAAGAGGCTCATCTTGAAGAGGCTTGTGGAGGGAGCTGTCAGTTTAACATCAGCAACTGCAGATAAATGCCATCAGAGGCTGATGCTCTGGAGGAAAGATCAGCTTTATTTCACAAAGTAAAAACAAACAGCAGTGATAACAACAAAACTGCCAGGAACAGGACTTCACCCACACTAAGGAAAGTTCTGCCAGATCCTCAGTCTGTCACCTACAAGGATTGGAGGTTTCCTCCAACCTTCACTTTGAAAGAATATATTTTGGAAGGGAGGGGAAATACCACTTGGGTATTGGACTTTGGGGAAGCTGTGGTATCATATTTGTTTCCGTATCTGAGTTTTGGTCTTCTTAAAGGCTTATCTTGCTCACCTGGGTGGATCTGCTACAAGCCATCTGTTTATGGACTGGTTAATACCAGTATGTTTGTTGGTTGTAAAAGTGCCAGTTCTGCTTTGCTTATCCCATTGCATCAGGAGCTTAGCCAGCTCCTGAGACAGGATCACTGAGCAGGAGAGCAGTCGTACTCATTCCCAGTGATTGGCAGGTAGCTAATTGTCTGATAGCTTTTTGCCTCTAAAAATCCTTGTTGTTGCCATTGTTCAGGTCAGAAGACGAGGAAAACAAGGGTGCTAATTTTGACAGATTATTTTTTCAGTATCTTGTGTTCTCCAGGCCAGAGAGGTGCCTTGCTTTTCCAGGCCTCAATGGGACTCTTTAGGAGAAAGATATCCTGTTGCTCAGAAGCAACCTTTTTTTTCCCTTTACTCTTCTGCTTCATATTCCCATGGGGTTAGTTGATCACCCCATGGGTGTGGTAGAAGAGGCCAGACTGATAACTGTGCATACCAGGACACATATTCAGAATAATATGCTAGTATTTGAGGCAGACAAATTGGAAACATATGTATCTCCACAGAGCTGAAAACCAAAGCAAAGCTGTTTATCTTCTGGAATTTATGCACTAATGCCAGCAAAGAAATCAATTATGAATAAACACTGTTGAAACAACTGAAGTACTACTTCAGGGTTGTCTTTAGAAATGCCCTTCTGCAATGCAATTATCTAAATGGCACCTACTTCTGAACAGGCAGATGGCGAGGTTGCTTTATTCATGCAGCTGACTGCTGGTCCCAGGAGTGTGGAAGAGCCCATTGGGAATGCTAATTTCAGATGCCACAAGCATTAAGCACCTGGAAGGACATATTGTCCACAGGGAAATCCTGGCTGTCACCTTCAAGGCAAGGATTTCTCATGGTTTGGACTGGGCACTCCACATCAGAGGCAGCTTGGTTGCCCATTTTAAATCCTTGGCCCGGAGAGACAGAAATGTGGGTCTGTGATTTAAGGGAGGATCATAGGCTCTGCAGGAGAAATTGTGACATTTTACAGGCATCCGTGGTCATTAACTCATATTTAGTGAGCGGATCTCAGTATTCACACTGTCCCATCCTTGAGCCTGACCTACCATGGAGCAGCCAAAGCAGAGAGAAAAGCAAAATGCAGGTGATTTATACTTCAATTTTCTTCAATTAGTTCCTCAGAGAATAATAAATGAGATAATAAGTGGTGTCAGGACATTAGGATTTTGTGTCCCATTCTTTTAATTCTCTGAAGCTGTGTCTCCTGGCTGAGTTAACACTCTATTACGAAGATATTATTTTCAGTACAGCTGCCTGGATAAAGAGTCCAGTCCTAGACCAGGCTCGAGAAAAAGTTATGCCTGCAAGACAGTTGTGATTTGTCCAAATTACTATACACATAAATTGAATTCAGAATAAGCAATGTAAAGTATATGACATATACATGCATATATAAAAATAAGTGTCATATGTGCCACCAGCAAAATCTCTTTGCCAGTGTTTGTTTAAAATTCTGTCTTCTGGTTTTATTTCCCTTCCTCATTTTATTGTCTGACATGTCCGAAGTTTCTGAGATCTGAAAGCTTTTTTTTCTCAGCACTAAGTTCACAGACCCTCCTCCTGATAAAGCAGATAAACATCTGAAGCAGAGGGACGTCTACTAGAACACAGCCCAGGCAGCCTGGAGACCTCTCAGACCAACGGAGCTGGATACAGCTGGAGAGTCTGGGAGAAAGGAGTATCTCAGTTCAGATTGTTTTAAGTCCCTGAAACAAATTTTCAGCTGGAAAATACAGTCCAAATTTGACATCTTTGGGGGATGGAAAATACACAGCCCTGACTAATTTCATGACTGTCTCATTTTTCCTCCTTGATGCTTCTATTAGAATGTGTTTTCAGAGGAAAGCTGTGAGAAGCTGAGGTCTTGTTCTCAGTGAAGTGTTGAGATCACAGGGCATGTGATTTTTTTTCCTTCCTTTTCTTCTGGTCTCAAAGCAGAGAGAGAAGACAAGCAATGAAGGAGGAGGTCAGAAATGAAGTTATTTTGTACACATACAAACACACACTTCAGATCTTAGTGGTGCAAACCAGATGTTCACTGTCCGACTCTTATGAAGACATTCATTTAACTCATCCAGAGTTGTAGAAAATATGGAGGCATCTATGAAAATTTTGACAAAAGAGGATTTAGCTATTTATAATAGTAACTATGCATTTATATCAAATATTGTCATTATAAATTGATCCTTGATTTGTTGAACTATTGTTCTTTAAGTAGTTTGAATTTCTAATACTCCATTATTTTAAAGAAAAGAGCTTCACTGAAATTTTTTTGTTCTGTGATACAAGTTCCCAATTTCTCCTCTTGTTGCTCCAGTTCTGAAATTTAACTCCATTTAAATCACTCTGATGTCCTCATTTTTAAAATAAAAGTTAATTTCATCAGTCTCATAACCACATTCATAATTTCATAACATTCATAACTCGTTGGAGCTGATGCTGGATTTTTGGTTTGTTTTGTGCTGTTTGTTCTGGTCTGTACTGGCCTCTACTTCTGGTTTTGTTACCAGTGCAGTTTTTTATACATGTGCTATGGTATCATTTAAACTCCTTGGTTGCACACAACTTAAATAGGAGGAACGACAGCCCCAAAATACAATTTCAGTGGTAATTTTCAAGTCCATAAATGTTACGGTTTGTTTCAGAACTCCCAGTCTCACTCTCATAATCCTCCAATAATCAGTTACAAGACTTTGCTAGTCAAAGTGAACCAAGAGCTGGATTTTAATTTCAGGGCATGTTTATAGCTCTGGTGTAAGGTCAGTATTGTGGTCTTTGGTTATCTTTTGTTATCCCACTGCTCTTCAGAAATACACCACCATGTAGTTAGTCTTCTGATGTAGCTGAAGCACTTTAGGTGAAATCAATTCCCCTTATTTTGATGTGTATGAAGTGGAGGCATCCCTAGGAGTTCTGGTTGCCAAAGTTCATGTTGTAGGCAATGAAGAGAAATAGGCACTTTGGAGATTCATCTGCCTTGTTTTACATACTTTCTTGAGGAAGAGGTGTTTTTTACCCTATCACTATGTATTTCAATTTAGGTGGGTATCATCAGCTCTGCTGATAACGTATGTATTTGCATTAAGTGAGCTGAATCTCACCTTTTCTGCCTTAAACCCAGTCAATGCAAAATTCAAATGCATTAATTCAGCAGTGACCTCTCCTCTCCCCTCCTCTCCCCTCCTCTCCCCTCCTCTCCCCTCCTCTCCCCTCCTCTCCC